>MU859230.1:0-76853 GCA_033297205.1 Pseudoneurospora amorphoporcata | reverse complement strand
TCTGCAAGCGAGCCTCCATTGTTTTGATCGCGATACCATACGTGCGCGCGTCGTGGTGGTTGTGCAAAGAAAGGCAGCTGCAAATATCAAGAAATGGGTTGTTTTGGTGGGTGGGTTATTTTGGTGGTGAGCACTAACTTTAGGTGGTGCGAGTCTGGCGAGGTCCAATAAAGTGGGGGCGTGGCACGAGTAGCCGAGGTATCGTGCCCCTGCGCTAGCGATGCCTTGCAGGAGAACCTTGATAGCCAACACCACCCCGCGAACACTTCTCTAGTCCTAGTACACCTGCATCATAAACTCGAAAACACAGCTTCATTCTTCACATCCAAACGCTCACATTGGAAACGAAGACCCTTGACAAGAGATATCAATCTCGCCTTAAATCATCACGACCAACTTGACGTTATTCAAATCCCAAACTCCTCCCGATCCACCGTTCAAGCCCACGATACACCCCCTCAAATAGTAGCCCCAACAGCATTGTGATCCACAACAAGACTAGCCCCCTCCTCCTCAGAGCTCGGAGTCGCCAGCGTGACCGTGACATCCGGATCCTGAGCATACACCCTCAGCCCAACAACGCAAACCGCGTTCCAGGGAATCTTGCCCTCCTCGTACTCAATCCTTGGCTCCTCCTCTTCCTCTTCCTCGTCTTCAGATAGGTCTTCCTCGACGACCTCTTCAGTCGCGAGTGCCGGCGCCGGTGCTGCCTCCTCCGCCGGCTTCTGAGTCTCCCCAACCACATCCTTCTTCTCTTCCTCTGCAGGCTTCTTCTCCTCTGCAACAGAAATATCTTCCTTCTTTTCACCCACCTTTTCAGTCTTCTTTCCTTCACCAGCGCTCTTGGACGATGAAGGGGCACTTACCTTAGAATCCACCGCTGTCTTCTTCTCGTCTTTCTTCTCATGGTCTTTTGGCTTGTCTTCCACAGCATCCTCAAACTTCTCATCTTCTTCCACCTTCTCCTTCTCCTTCTTATCAGCAGCCTCCACGTTGGCCGCTGCACCGGAAGTATCCACGGTAGCACCCTCGGGCACGTTGATGGTGATCTGCACCTGCTTCTGCTTCCTCTTCTCTCTGCGCTCCTTTTCTTTTCTGGCCTTGGCTTTGGCCTTCTTTTTCTCTTCCTTCTTCTTCTTCTCTTCTTTCCTCTGGGTGATGATTTCGTCTTCGTCGGGTACGCCGCCCTTGGCGTGGGCGAGATCGTACTGCATGCCAATTTGACGGAGTTTGGTGGGGTTGTCCTCGGCCCTGTTGAATTGCCGTTGTTAGTTTCGAGCAGTTTCTTTTCGTAAGGAGTTAGGCTCGGGGGTTTTACATACCATCGGGTGACGACATCTTCAACCATACGCTGGCTGGTATCCCGCTCGACCGTGATCTTGGGCAGGACTTCGTAGCGCCCAGGCTCGAGATCGAGCTCGCAGCTGACCGATCGGGAACTCCAGTCAAGGGTAGGCCGCACGCGGCAGAGCTGTTCCTTGCCGTCCTCGTCCTGTAGGACGAAGTGGAGGATGAACCTGTACTGTCCCTCGAGGCCTTGGAAGTAGCGCTCATCGAGCTACGAAGAAATCTGTCAGCAAAAGTAAACAAACGGGAGGCATAGATGGGAAAGGGTCACGAACCTGGCTCAGTACAATCACCACAGTTCCTCCCTTCTTGATCTCAATGACAAACTTCTTGTTTAGATAGCCGGCAATCCAACCCACTGTGACGGTGGTCCATTGCTGGACGACATTCCATTTGTCATCGAAGAGACGAGTGCGGTAGAGGTACAAGAAGTTATCTAGCATGTCTTGATACGACATCCAGAACTCGCCGTCGTCGCCGAACTTGTGGTCGAGTTTCTTGAGCCTGTTGAGTATTATCTTCAGTCAATTTCTGCCGCGGTATAGAGATGTGATCACGTTGACGGGCAACCCTTTGAGTCTCGGGGGTGACGTACCAATAGGGCGTCCATTCCTTAGATCCATCCGCCCAAGGCCCATCCCACTCGCCGATTCCCCACGACGACCGCTCACCCCAGGGGTTCCGAATCTTCACCAATCTGACCTTCCTGCCATCCTCATCAACTTCCTCTGTGGCCTTCAGGATGGAATACGCGTGACCGTTGGCCATGCTGCCTCTAGTAGAGGCATAGCCATGGGCAGAGCACGAGAAGACGAAGTCGCCATTCGAGTTCACCAGCTCCTTCCACAGCTTGTCCTTGCGCAACACCCTGTTCGACTGCAGCATGGCTGACACGCCGCCCGTCATGTCTTCGACGCCTTCGCCCGGCCAACCGCCGGAAATGGCTTCGTAGTCGCCGTGAACCTTGGCATAGGCCTTCTCCAGCAGGGGCAGCCACGTCTCGTTCGGATCGGAGCACTGGGAAAAGTAGAGGGCCTCAGACCCCGTCTGCTTGTCCTTCCGGTGCTTACGCCCCTTCTTCCCCGTCGGATCGTACTCGTCGGAGTAGTACCTGTAGTCCTCTTCCGTCAGGTAGAGGTTGTCGTCGACGACGGTGCTGATCCACTCGCCGTCCTTGAAGAAGACGAAACCGTAAACGCCGACTTCCTCGTCGCGGGCAACGCAGACCTTGTCCATGAGATCCTTGCGGTGGGCGATGGTGGCCACGGCGGCTAGCCACCAGCAGTCGCCGTCACAGCCCTGCTTGATGTCGGATGACGAGTAGCCGTCCTTGGTCCACTGGGGTGATTCAAAGATCCAGTCGAGGCGGTGGACGGAGCCGGGGGAAAAGGTTTCACGCCAACCAGCCTTAACACCCTCACGGGCTTTCCCACCTTCGGGTGCCGCCGGTGTTTCGAGGGCATCTTCGGCACTGCGAGGAGCTCCGCGAGCAGGTCCACGAGACTTGGCGCCCTTTTTGTTGCCCTTGGCGGCTCCTAGATCGTACAGCTCTACGAGCTCGCCGTAGAATTCCTCTAGATCAGCGTCATGGGTGAGTCCGTGGAGACAGTTGCGGATGTCAAAGTCACCCTCGATGTCGAAATCCGGATCAGTAAACTTCTCGTTGGTGCGCTCGCATTCTCGGACAATGCGCTTCACCTTTTCCTTGCATTCCTTGACGGTAGCCAGGTAGCTATCCGTGGCATTGCGGGAGGAGCTGACGCCCTGTGGCTGGGAAGGTGGTAGGAGAGTCTCATAGAGGCTGCGTGGAAAGATCCGAGTGACCTTTCCGGGCTTCTTAACGAAGAACTGGTCCCAGAATTCGGTGACAAGCTCTTGGGGGGTCTTGTTGAAGTCCTTCTTCTTGGGAGGGACAGCGGGGGCCGTGGTGGTCATGATGATACAGGTACGCTTGTGAGAAGGATAAACACCAAGGGGGAAAACAAGATGTTTAGGAAAGGGGCTATGGCCTTGGGTATAGATAGCTCTAGTGGTTGAAACCGTGGTAGCAGATAGTTAACAACTGAGAGCCAAAGAGAAGTATAAGAAGCCTCGAGGACGAAAAGATCAACCCTCCTAACCAGGGGCAGCGGCCTGTAACTTATAATCCATAGTCGCAAGCTTATCAGCAGGCCAAGTGAAAAAGCCTTCAGCTATCGGATGGCTAGGTATCACCATCTCACCTTCTGGGGTTGGCTGACAGCCTTACAGAAGGATGATGTGATCCGAAAGCCATCCATGTCAGCGGGACTAAGGGGAAGGGGGGGGGGGGGGGGGGTTGGCGTTTGGTGCGCCCCAAGACCGCCGGATGTAGATTGTGATCCATCAAGCCGCCCGCTGGGTTACCGGCCTAGGTGGAAGTCTGACAAAACGATTCGTCTTCCACGTGCTATAGTGAGGGGAATTGCAACGAGGCTCTGCATGGCACCACTTCGTCTTACCCGCGAGGTTCTCACAGGGAGGTGTGATGAAGCAAACAAGTCAAGAGAAGATTGAGCCCGGCGAAGCCTCATGAAGACGGTACCAGGACGGGGAGTTGTGACTGAGACAGTGGTAGACACAAAGATGGATCTTCGTGCTTTCGTCGTTTGATACATTGGAAGCCCACCATGGACGCCATGTAGGTTCACCCGTTGAGGCCGGTCAAGCGGTGGGCTGGAAGATCAAGGATCCCGTCATATTGTTGTGTGGTCTGGCGGCACAAGCTTCCAGCGGGCAATGGAAGAAACGAGGAGGGGTTGTGGAAGAGCTGAAGAGAAGGAGTTAGCCATGTCCTTGTAGGGCAACTAGCGTCATGCAGGTGCTGGCCAATCGTTAACATGTTCACCTTCCCGTCCCCGACCCCGCTGTCGAGCCCCCTACGTACCTCTAGAACTACAATTTGGTCTCCACGACCTTAACAAAAACTCGATTTGCCATATTGGGGAGAGATGGTCAACGTCAATTTTCGAACAGCAAAAAGTCCTCGAGACCATCATTTCGAGTTCTTCAAGTGTCAAAATCATACCATCACGAGGCTTACTCCCGCTAAAACGTTCGTCTCACCTGCATCATGCAGTCAGGAGGGGCGGCCGAGGCTAGTAGCCCACCATCAGTGGCGTAGTTTACGATCGAAGGATTCATTCAACCGTAGGCGACATGGTTTCTGTTGGCAATATTTGCATTAATCTTTATCCAGCTCGTCTCAGCCTCTTGTCCTGTCAACTTTTTTTTTCAGCAGTTAGCGACGTCTCTTCAGCAGATAGCCGGAACATGTGTAGAGGTTGGCATGGCTACGGTGAATCTTCACCTTCGGTTTAGCAGGCAGTAGCACTTTTGCAGCATATTGAAGCTGACGCTACCGTGATAACGTTGAAGTAGGCAGTCGTGGCTCGGCAATTGTGATGGCTGGGTGAAGCTGTCGGTTGCTTACTCAGCTACCGTCAGGTTTGGAGAAATTCGTATGATTGAGCGGAATATCCTTCCTCGTCATCAGTGCGATGTTTCGGCCTTTTTGATGTTGCAGTTACAAAAACAGCGTTGTCTTCTGGCCATCGAGGAATCGGCAATGCCATCTGAGAAGTTTACACATGTTGAAGGAAACAGGTTCCCTGCCGTTGTCAGGCTGACCCAAGAGAAGGCACCGGCGCAAAGGACTCAAATGATGAATATCTTTTGCCAATCATCCATCGTCTCTTCTGGATCCGTCTCGAACATTGGGAGCACCAACGACTTGGCTGTCAACTCAACCTCTATCGAGGCTATGCGTGTCGCTCTTCTGTACTCTGTTGCTGCATCGATGTTGGCACTTAACACAGACGCCGCTGTGTTGGACTTCTCTGTGTGCGCGATATCCATGTACGCCAGGGCCTGTTCAATGTAGCCGGCAGCTTTGTCGGTATGGATATATCGCATGTTGTACCAGTAAGAACTGATACCCGCAAAGTCGTACCATCTCGGACAGTATCTGTCACCTTCCTCTTGCTGTCGAATTGAGAGTTTCTGCAGGTATAAGAGACGATTCTTAGCAAGAAAATCAAGTTCTTCGGAAATGCTTACATTGAAGCCAGTTTTCGCCTCCGCTACCTTCCGTATAACACTCAACAGACGCATATCCTCGCCCAATGCTTGTAGGCGTCGCTGATATTGTCGAAGCTTCTCCTTCGTCATTTCATCAAAAGACATCGAAGCAATTATCAATTAGCCTATAATTTCGGACCAGAAAATACCCTGTCCCGCAAATGCATCTTGTAATTCGGTCAATATACCACGCCCAGGGGTCAGTGGAAATGCATCCTTTCCGTATCGGCATAGAATATCGTCCCAAATAGATTTAACCCGCCTTTGGAGATCTTCGAAGAACGCTATGTGCCGGGCAGGAAAGTCCATACCAGGTGCAGAGTACATCTCGGCCAGCTTTAGATGCAGAGCTTGAGTGTTTTCGGTGCGCAATCCTCCGAGGAAGCCGCTAGAACCTTGCAAGACAGTCCACTGTGATGTTTGTGCAAGATCATCAGGAACGTCCGCCCGATGATGCGAGCCTTGTAGGGTAATCAAGTTGGCAGAGGCAACATAGCATAAGCCGACGAATGTAAACAAGTCTTTCCTAGGAAGCCCATGCTCGGCATTCTTTCGCACCGGGCGGAGGGCTACCGGTACGTCGAACCCGCGGAGAGAAAAGATGCAGTCATCAAATTGCGAGTTGTGCGGTACGGTAATGCTGAAGAAGTCCCCCCAGAAGACAGCGTGCGTTGAAAAGTGATTTCGTTTAAACTTCTTCGTCAGGCTTGTTAGCCTGGTCCCTTGAACGCACAGCGTACCGGTAGGCCCAGGAACTGTCGTCGCCTTTGGAACGTCGATCTCATCAGATGTGACATCAATCCTGTTCCGAAGCCATCTATCTTCACCCCAACGACGCAGCTGCCATGGGTACTGGATGCATTCATCGGGCCTTGCGACAGAATGCAGCTCTACGTGTTCCATTCGTAGCATGATTTCCCAGTCGCGCGAGAGAAGGTCCCAGTCGGATACCCAAGATGGCAGGTTCCTCGACTTTGTGTATCCGCTGGCGTAACGGAGGATGTTGACTTCTCCATGTTTAGTCAAGGCAAAAGCGGCCAGACCAGTATATCTACAGCCCAAGTCAGCGTCTATGTGTTTCTCAATGACAAGACCTCATGTAGATAGCCACTTACACTTGCTCGACTGAGAGAAAATAGTCCGCAATTAAACCATCGGCTGCAGCGCTGATAATGACCCAAGAAGAGCGAAAATTTTGTCACGCGGATCAGAGGCCTGTGAGGACCAGGAGTCCATGACCAGCTTCACTAGGTGGACAGGCAGCCTGTATTTGCGTTTCTCGAAGTCCTTGATCCAGGGAAGAAATGTCCTTGAAGCCTGTCCTTCAGCATGGGCATCGACAATGGGCCACGGTTGCCATGATGATCTGTCGGTGACCCAAGCTTTCCTAGCAGCTGCAATTTCCTGTATTATCCAGCTGCGAAAGAAGTAGGGTCGCTGTAGTCGCCTGTCCATCTTCTTCCAATTGGTCTCCCATTGGCTGCGAGTGACTGTTCCGTAGTAAGTCCCACCTATACCCATCTGCTTTCTTTCATTGTCGATATAGATGACTACCTGGGTTGCAGTCGCATAGATTACGGGCATAAATTGAACTTGATGGGTGCGCTCGATATCGTTGTCTTGGTTGATACAAATTGCATCGACCCATATGCGGCGGTCGGCATCGGGAAGGCGGAGGGCGCGTAGAGCCGCCTCGCAATTGACGGTGATGGGAAGAACACTCCAATCGCGTCCCAGGTAAAGCTTCCTCGTCCTGCTGGAGTTTCCAGATGCAGTACCTCAGGTGTAAGAGAGTGCCTCGTATTCAGGGAAGTATTTGAGCTGGCAAACTTCCAAATGGCCGTGCAGTGGATCAGATTCATTGCCGCCGCTGAGATGCAAGATTCGAATACTGTCCGACCCGACAAGACTATCTTGTGGGTTTGGCGACGGTGGGTTTATCTCTCCTTGCCCTGATCCTTGACCTTCAGAGAGTGGTTCGTGCGAAGAAACTCGGTTATTAGCATGAACACTTCGGTGCCGCTCTGTGGGTTGTCTACTCGTCTCTTCGTCCTTTGGTTTGGTGCCGAGGATATCCGCAATCTGGGATGAGATATCACAGCCGTTGGAGTCATAGCAATGAGTCTCGTAGTTAACAGAAGTTGGCCAATGGAGTGACAGGCCTTTTGTTTCATGATATAGTACCGATGGATTTGACGGGACCTGACTAGGCGAGAGATCGTCCAAAGGCGCCAACGAGTCGCAACTCATGCAGAAAGGCATGCCGTCAACCAAACAGACATCTGGCCGACCACACGAGTTTCGATGCCATGAGATCATTTTGGGTAAGGACTTGCCTGGATTTGTTGCCCACAAACTCTGATTGATTGTGAAAATCAAGACGACTCTGAGTACATGCCTTTTGGATCTGCCACCTGGATGGATGTCAGGCAGCAGGATCGGCGGCGCATTCGCGGGGAAGATGCTAACTGACAATGACGGGGTCTCAGCCCCCTTGTGACCAGACAACACGTTCGGAGGCAGCTACATATTGGTTAGGAGTCTTGGTGGTACGGTAGTTGCTTAGGTCGCGATATCTGACTGCCGCCGAACCCAACAGCGCTGATTGGCTGCTTCTTGTTGATTGTCATCTGCCGGTTAAGCGGACGAAGGCAGATGTACTGATGTAGAGTGGAGATTCGAACTTGTCCTTTTGAAGTGCCGACATCTCGGCCCAAATATGGACAAGAAAGATAATGAATAGGATTTGAACTATTATGATGCTGAAGTGGTTGTAGCCATCGACTTGATTGAATTGTTAATAGAAACGAGGGCAGCCCCATTTCGAAGGGAAGTGCGATATTTTTGCCTAGGTACTCATTGCTCCTTCCTCTCACCGGTCGAATAAGAACCTAGACCTAACTGAGACAACTGCGTGGAAGAGGAAAGCGACGGGACACTGAGCATGCACAACCGTTCCTGCCCAGCTTGGTCAAGATCGTCTGTGACATCTCTGTATGGAAATCGCAAAATATCCCGTCCTCATGTGTGTGACCTTACTTGTAGAGTTGAAGGCTACGGCTCGACGAAGTACTTGCTTGCTGTTATGATCGCGCACCCTAAAATCATCAAGTCGGTGTCTTCATATGTGCCTCGGAGATGCTGACGCTATTGACCAAGGCATATACACATCAGTACTTCAAAAGTTTGTTAGCGCGTTCTTGTAACAGGGGTGTGCAAAAATTAATAAGAGAACAACGGGATAACCACATTCAAACCAGAAAATTGAAGAATATGTTTGAAATGGAGGAAACACATCGGGTTGATACCAACTTCTTGCACGAAAATTGGTGGAATGTTGGTTGAGTTGCGAAGAGTACGTCGTGAAGTCCCATGTGTAAACAAGTGGGTAGAAAAAGGTAGGAATACAACTGAATCGAGTGTGATATGCCATAAAACGAGATATTACTTATGTAAGTACATGACAGGCCGCGGTTCTCATTGGAGGCTCCGGAAACGGAAAAAGGACGCATGATCAGAACTTGTTCTTGGCTGTTCTTACCTGCACTTTCTTCCAAGTCTTCTACTTTCAATTCATCTTCCTTGTCTCTTTTTACCTTTACATTATCGCCTTCCCTTGTTCAATGAACAAGGACAATATGTGACAACTTGCTCATCTCCTCGGCACATCAAACATCGATAGTTCAACACCCACATTATTGACATCTCAAGTCTGGGATAATCCAGACTTCAAGGCCCCACAGCCGTTGCCCCGTTCGTTGCTGAAAGTGTGGAAGGAAAATTATAAGTCTAGCGGGTACACACTGTGGCTAGCCCTGCAGCGAGGCACCGAGGCACCTGTGGGCGTCCATCCCCTCCTGGAGTTCAGCGGCCCTTGACGAATGACAACTGGCGGACAGGACGAACCCCTGCCGTTTGGTGTCCCGGTCTGGCCGTCTGCTGCATCCTTCCAGGTTCCATCCACCATGGGGAACGCGGCATGCAACTGAGCTCGCACGACAGTGAGGCCAATGAGGTGCCGGCAACAAAAGTATCGATTACGGAACTTTGACAAGAGTCATTTTCCCCGAGACGAACCGTCATTCTACCAGCTGCCGTACTTCTGCCTCGACAACCATTGCCGTGTGGAATCAACAACAATCGGAAGTTGCATTACCGACCACTCGAGAACGACACAGTCACGAATCACAACCAGCTAGGAACGCTACCGCTAGAGGTATATACCGAAAAGTGACAGGCCGAGGCCACCACAACCCACGAGCCTACCTAGGTACCAACCGACCCCGGAACCCGAGCAGAACACAAAGGAATAATACTGGAGGAAAGATTCGCCGAACCTCAAACAACAGCGCAAGTTTTCGAAAGAGCAATCGCAGCAAAAAGCCCATTAGGAACATCGGTATCTGGAAGAAAGAGATAGAAGAAGAGCATACCAACTACTACAACAAAGGCTGGCTCGGAATCAACATAGAATCGCCGCCATCCCCCTGCGAGGAGCCGCCGGCCTGGCTTAGATGAGCAGTGAACTCAACGCCCGTTGCGTAACCACCAGATCCAATGGGAGCCTCCACACTCGATAAGCAATGACGGGAACAGAAGCCACGGAGAAGCCCAACGGCAAAGAGGTGGGGACCAAAGACATCAAGTCCGGAAGCGACACCAAGGCCAAGGATCACCATCCCTCGCCCCAAGACGATGTGCAAAAGGCGCCTAAGAAGCGCCGCAAGGTCAATCATGGTACTTATTCTATAGTCTCTTTTCCACAGCCTCTCTATCTGCGTTACTTGACCGCCTGTCTTCAGCCTGCTGACCTTGTCTGGTGTGTCTGTTGTAGCCTGTCTTTACTGTCGCCGATCTGTAAGTCGACCAACATGCACCGCCAACACCCCATCTCCTGCCGTGCCAGTTACATAGGCTTCATACATGGGCTACCGTAATTGTCATATTACGGAGTCCTGCAGAACACCCCACTCGGTCTAGATATACACACACTTCACTAGTTCTTCTGGTGGCTGACTATGTTGTTTTGGCTGCCTTAGCATATGACGTGTGATCTTGTATGTGTTCTTCCCCCCTTTCGCCAAGGTGGAGCTGTCGCTAACGAATTTCTTGTGACCTTTTGTAGGAGAGGCCTTGTACAAGATGCATAAAGCGTAATATCGGCCATCTCTGCCACGATGAGCCTCGCGATACCGAGTCACGCAAGGCCAAGAGCGCGCTTGCGACTTCGACCGTGCATGACTCCGAATCCCAGTCGGATATTGGGCGCAACGCTATGGACAAGACCATGAGACCACCCGGCTTTGATGGCGGTATGGGCAATGGACATGTCCAGGTAACAAACGCAGCAGCGGTAGGCCGGGGCGCTCCTCTCCAGCTCGTGCAACCAGGCTCTGTTGCTGGAATACAAGCCAATGCCCTAGGTGGCAGCATGAATCAATGTGAGTGTTGGCGCTGGATCCGCCTTCGGCCTTTCTCCATTATAGCCAGTTGCTGAATTTGCCCAACATAGTTGCCGGTCTTCCAGATTCTTGGTTAACCTCTCAAAACCACTATCACGACATGCACAACTTCCATCCAAACTACATGGTGGCACCTGAAGTCACCAATGAGTTCAATCTACTGAATGAATTCCTGACCGCCGGCTTGCTTGAAGAGTCGGCCTTCATGTCCGAGGATCCGGGCCTAATTTTGGGAGCAAACCAGTCTGCTGCGGTGTCGGGCTTGTCTAATGCCAGTCACAACGCCAACAACGCTAGCAGTAACAACAAGGGAAACGGCAGCAGCAATACCGGCATGCTCCCCCCAAGTGCCACACAGGGAACCTCGATGCTACCTCCAAGTAGCGACCAAACAACAGCGATAGGGAAGCCGGCGAGTACAAACTTGGAAAACGCCCGGGATGCATACTATCTTCAAGCGGCAGATCCATCCGGAAACGACACACCGGAGGAGCGCATGCAGCGTTTACTTAGAGCCAAGTATGAGGCCGGACTCCTAAAACCATTCAACCACATCCTTGGCTATAAGAGGCTCTCGGATTATCTGGATGGACACGTGTCGCCGACATCTAAGCAGAAGATTCTTAAGCAGATCGATCGCTTTCGACCCAAATTCCGCGAAAAGATTCAAATCTTGACTGATATGGACCTGGTAATGGTGGAGATGTGGTTCGAGAGGACGCTGTTGGAGTACGACCGAGTCTTCGCCAGTATGGCCGTTCCAGCCTGTTGCTGGAGACGAACCGGACAAATTTTCAGGGGAAACAAAGAGATGGCGGAGCTCATAGGTGTGCCGATAGAGAGTTTACGAGGGGTAAGACACACAGCACCAATGCGCCGCCATTGAATCGTCTTTACAATGCTGACCTTGTGTTGGGTAGGGTCAAATCGCTCTGCATGAGATCCTGACAGAAGAGTCCAACGTGAGATACTGGGAAGAGTTCGGCACAATAGCCTTCGATTCGGCTCACGATACTCTGATCACAGCGTGTTCACTTAAGAACCCCAACGACGACAAGATGACCAAGGTCGTGAACTGCTGCTTTTCTTTCAGGATTCGCAGGGACGATCACAAGATGTAAGTCTGTACTGTTTCTTTTACGGATTCTGAATCTTGTCGATGAGGACATTGACGTGATGGTGATGCTAACAAAGCACATGCAGCCCGAGCTTGATTGTGGGCAACTTCCTGCCACATGATCCATGATAGTGTTTTGTATACACTACCACAATCTTCATTTCACAGAACAGTGCTTTTGGGCCGCATTGGCGATGGACAGTGCCTCACTCGTTCGCCACAAGCCATTGCTGGCTTCAATTGGGAAAGAAGCGCAGTCAACACTCCATATGTTCGCAACAATCCATCAGATAGGCCTGCGCTGCCCAGAGACATGATTGAGGCGGGACTTTGCTGCTGCCTATCATTAATGCGCAATATGCATCTCGTGCAAACCAATACATAGGGGAAGGAGTAGGGCAACAAGAAGGGAAAGAGGAAGGTCGCGCCTTCCGCGGAAAGAGAGAAAAGGGGCTTCTTTCAGTGATGCCGGTACACCGGGACAAAATTTTATCAGTTCAATGTTCCTTACTCGATACCACAAACTCCGATCAGCGACTTGAAAATAGGTTGTATGCTGTCTAGGCACAATAAAATAAGACATAGCCTGCTAACGGCAATTCCATTCAGGAAACATTTCTCAGCCGGTCATCCTCAAAGATTATTGACTGTGACTGGTACATTGTGCCTTGGTCGTTCTTTCCCTCCCTGATATTTTCTGGTATCCTTGCAAGCTCCGAGCAATCCGCCTTGTCCTTTTTGCTACGCCAAAGAGAATCTGCCATGCGATCGCCTCGCCCGACGTTCTGTCCGGCGAACACAGTTTGAAAATCATCGGTTGCACACAAGGCATGTTGGCGGTACTTCGTGCTGCTTTCTCAGTCTTAAGTCGCAACATGCCCATCCCAACGGGAACCAAGGATGTGTCGCAGCCGGCCAACAAGACGGACAAGCGCGTAGAAGCAGCGTTGGGTGCGCACTCATCTTACATTCCTTTCTTTCCCCCGTCCCCGCTCGTACATCAAGCTGACATTGGCTCTTCTTCTCTCAGATTTCGTTCGCGACCTCTACAAGATCCTCTCGAGTGACCCAAGCGATGCGCCGGCAACAGACCAGCTGGTCGACCAAATCAACCAACATGTCAAGAAACTTCACAGTTACACCCACAAGCCCGTTGCTGGGGTCCCTCGCGACCCCGAGGTAGACCAGCAGGGTACCCGCCTGTGGAATATTTGCGCTCGACTGCGCAGGGACTGCGAACCGACAAACGGAAGACTGAAGAGGCTTTATTTGCATGGACGAGTACTAGCTTTCTATTTACTCGTAGTTGCAAATCCAAGCAGAACGCCCAAGGCACAAGACCTGGTTTACGTGGTGAAACTGGCGCTCAAGACGGCGAGGGACTGTGTCGGTACGGACAACAACCCCCCTTTCATGCCGTTACGTACCCATGGTCCGGCGTTGCTGATACAGAGTGTTTTATCCAGAAAGCTCCGAGTTTGAACTGGCTACAGGAGTACTTCAAAAGGCCACCGACTATAAAGGCTGTCTCCAGGATCTTGCATCGGCACTGCCGAAGGAGGAGGTGGACGAATACAATTGTCTCGAGGTGGAATACTTTATTACGAGGACAGCTCTAGTAGGTTTCGTCTGAATCGAGAAAATATGCAGGATCAGCAGTCAGCTAACATGGAGTTTCTTCAGTCATGGGCAGATAACCACATCGATGTTGCCGAACACATGTACACGAAATCACAGCGTCTTCGTCAGTACCTCACACCCGACTACGCCGAAAGGCTAGCCGATGTTCTTTACGAAATTGGGAAGTCGCTTGCCTCCCGCAGCGACTTCGATCTCGCCACAAAATGGCTACAACGAGCAAACGAGGTCATCAACACCCCAAATCTCGAGCATCTGTCTCGCGAAGGACTCGAGCTCCGGCTTGCCATCTTACAAGCACTCGTGAGCGCCCTTCTAGCTACAGGTACCTCAACGGATCTCGACAAGGCCACAAAACTTGTTGACTACATCGAGTCAGAGGTAGGCAACAGGCCAGTAGTGTCTCTTCTCAAGCTCGAGGTGCTTCGAAAAACACCCGCGGAGATATTCGACGACGACGCATACAGTGACGTCTTGCGACGATTGATCAAACACTTCAACTCTTCCGACGCCGGATTCAAGTTGGTTATTCATCACATCAGGAAATTACACGACAAAAGTCCTGGCGCTGCTTGCGCGGTGCTGGATGACTTCATCCTCTCCGTGCGCGGAGTTGACGATAATAGTTGGATGGAGAAGGCGGTTATCACACGGATTTGGATGGCCGCCAACCAAAGAGATACAAACGAAACTATCCAAACCGTACGGGGTGTCCTTTTAAACCTGACGAGGCCGTTGAGTGCAGAAGCTGCTGTTGCGGCGCAAGCGGTATATATATCCCAAGTTTCCGTTCTAGCTTATTACTGACTCGTTGGCTTGTAGTTGATATGGAAGAAACTAGAATCCAATTACAGGCAAAAACAATACGACATAGCCGAGAATTGGTGTCGTCTAGCACTCCATCACATCTTTCAGAACTGCGGCCCTGGGAATATGGCAAAGTTGGAAAGGTATTTGGTCATTTCCCCTTTATTACCTCGGTCTACAAATGTCTGACTCTAGACAGAAAGTTGCTCCTTTGTGCGCTCGCAAGGAATGAGCTCGAAGCAGCTATATCAGTGGTTCACAACCTGTCCAAACAGAGTTGGAGAGAGCCCATGACTGCCTATCTCGCATTCAAAGTGGCTATTCGATGTGAGGACCACATCCTGGCGGAACAGTGTATTCATACCATAGGTCAAGCCCCCGACCACGTTGACTTTCTGGGGGCTTGTATCGCGGAATCTCACAAAAAGGGAGACATCTTCTGTGCCATCGCCGCGCTGAAGAAGCTTCAGGAGAGTTACGAGTACAAAGATCCCAACCCGATCCACCTACCAGCACTCTTCAGATGTCTGATACGGCTCCTAAACATTTTGGCTGAGAATCCGGATGACAGAAAAGAAGACTTTATCAACGACCTTTGTCGCCAGTTTGACATCGGTAAGCCCCCTTTATGAAAACTACCTTGGCCTCACTAACAGTGCCAGTCGTATTTGCGCTCGAGCGGCAAGCGAACGATCCCAAAACCCACAAGCTCTTCACCATCGACGAACTCGAATGGTTCAGCCGAAATGCCTACAACCTCGCCCTGAAACACACTACAACCTGGGACCTCCGATGCGTGGTCCGCCTACTAACGGCCTGCGTCAACATCATCGGCCACTTCCCCTCCGACGTGGGATCTCAAGTCGAAGTCACCCTCAAGGCCCTCTTCTCCAGGTTCATCATCGCTTCGGCACTGATCTCCTTCGCCCGAACTCAGGATAACGTCAAGGAGCAACTCGAAGACTACCAACTCATGCGAAAACACGTCTTGGCGTTTGACAGCCAGGTCCCCGAGTACCTGCCACGCTTGGATGAGCAGTCCCGAGCGGATATGGTACGAAAGCATGCGACGTTGCTGACGTTTGATTTTGAAGCAGCGGTTGCGCTGGGTCAGTGGGATGATTTGGGAGGGATCGTGCAGAGGGCGGTGCCGTGTAAGAGTGCGGTTGCGTATCAGGCTATGGCGGATAGTCTTTTGAGGGCACAGGTGCCGGGGCAAGGTTTGTTCTTTGTCATGCTTTTTCCTATGCAATCGGTTGGTTTGAGGTTTCTGACACACTGCCCTTGTGAAGTGCTTTACTCAACCATGCGAAAGATCGTCAACGAAATCTGGGACCTGGAAAGCTTCGATGCTGTCAAGCTGGCCAAGTATACAAGGTGTCTGTTCCAGGCGACGCTTCCCCTGGATGATACTCTGGCTATGAAGCTGCTCCAGGAAGCTTGTGGCAAGGCGAGAGAGTTGCATGCGGTTAGTTTCCTTTCGATGCTCTTCATCACTACTGTGTTGCGGACCAACTTGTCGTAGCTAACCATTATCTACATTACCAGAGCGATGCCCGCTGGCCAGAAGAGGAACTAGAATGGATGGCAGCTACGGCATTCAATCACGCTATAGACCTGTACGGTGCTTATGAGCGAGACCGAGCAAAAGAGTGGGGATCTACGGCGTTAAATCTGGCACATTATTGTACTGATGGAGGCTTTGAGAGGATGTTGCAGGACAAGTTCATGAGGTTAAGTTTTGAGGATGACGGGAGGAATAGGGAGAGATGATCGAAGACCACCGGCGTTGTCATCATCAAGGAATCAGAGAAGTAGAATGTTCTGGTATTCAAGTTTATTGATCCCATACCACGTACTAGACCTAAGTTCCAGGGGCAGATGGCGGCTACTGTCCCCAGCGGCACATGCGTGGCGATGATTTTGACTGTTTCATCTTCAAATTGGACGTGGTCGGATAAAACGTTGGAGGGTTGGGCGTAGTGCAGACATTGGGCGATGGCGCCGCGGACGTCGAGCTCGGAGAGGAGGAGGGACTTGCCGGATTCGCGAGCGAGAATTTGCGAGAGGAGCGGGAGCTGGTCTTGGAGGTTGGAGGCGAGTTTTGTGAGGAGGGTTTGGCGCTCGGAGAGGGAGGTGAGCTTCCAGGTTCTGAAGGCGGTTTGGGCGGCGGTGACGGCGTCTTCGAAGTCTTGGCCAGAAGCGATAGGAACCGGCCAGAGGGGGGATTCGGTTCGTGGGTCGGTGACGGTGTGGGTAGTCGGGGAGGAGCGGAGGGTGTCGTTGATTACGTTGTGGAATTTTTGATGTCTTCCATTTTGGAGGTTCAAAGTCAGTTTTTCAAGGCGATTTTATTGATCAAAATGCGAATAACTTCCATAAGAGTGAAGATCAGTTTATTGACGAGTGTTTGGGAATCATCAACTACATATAATGGTTAGCGAAGAATGTTTAGATGAACTTTGCCTAAAGTTTTCCTTCTCGACGACGAGCAACCACGTTTCCATATTAACACGCAGCATGATAATGAGCGGCAATATCACTCCCGTCTATACTGCACGAGTTTTGTTCAACCGGGTCAAAATACCCGGCGAGCTTTCTTACCAGGGACGCCCAGGAAAGGGTATGTTTGGAGGGAGGGAGGGCAGTATGTTGATCGTCTCTGGTCATTGTACAAGCTCAAGAATGACATGGCATTCTCATCCTGCGCAAGGAGCTTGACGAGAACAAATAAGAATGCCGAAGGTGAAGTGAAGTGTCTCTGATAATGTTCCTTTTGTTGGGGGAGGTGAAGTCGTAAAGTGATTTGGAGAGGGACGGCGACAGGGGGAATGAGGGGAAGCCAAGCCAAAGGGTTAGGGTCGGAGGACAATGGGGAAGACCGATAAGAACCGATCTGCTCCGAAAGGGAAGCTGGAGAAGGGCCAACGCGGGGTCGGGTCCACGGGATGCAGCGGACTTGGAGTGATAGGGGGATGGTGGCGGAAGTTCGGAACCGGCCGAAGACCCCCCACTAGCAATTGTTCTGATTTGCTCCGTCTTTTTTCGATACTCGTCTGGGCTCGAATCGCCCTTCAGACCCAATGCGCAAGGGGTGTGACAGGCGATTCGAGCCCACACGAGTAGGTATGCAGTGTGTATCGTGGAACCGCCCTCCGTGAGGTTGTGCACTACCTGATCGGGCGCCGGCGAACCAAGCACACCAAAAGCTCACCCAGTCCCAGAGTGGGTTGCCACCTGCTCCTGCTGCTGTCAACCTTGCTAGGCTTCAACTAGACTTGGGCCCTGTTGCTTCCCTCGGCACTCTCCTACGAGCTCCCATCCTGTTCTTGACACTTGGTTATCAATAATAAATGGAACAAATGGAACGCACTGATACAACAAGTAACTGGCCAACTGATTGATCTCCCCCGATCCGACCCTCCATTGTTGGGCTTGCTTTTTCTTCTCCCGGACCCTTCTACCTATCTGTGAGGATTTGCCTTCTGCTTTCTATTCTCTTTCCTCATTTCTGGATAAACACCAAATAGCCCCGTTGTCTTGCTCTCCTCCCCGTCTTGTCGTGTGGTACAGAGTCAGGACTGAAGAGAGTCATCAAACAGATCATGGCCCCGAGCGCTGTCTCCGTGGAGTCGGGCGTCGCCTCTCCAGACCTGGGATCACTGCCCCGGTCTCTAACAACAACATTCGACGACACTCTTCGTTTCTACCTCAACGGCACCCGGGTGGTCTTGGATGACATCGACCCGGAAATCACCCTGTTGGAATATCTTCGTGGTATTGGTTTGACGGGCACCAAGCTGTATGTTGACCCACGACTTCATCCGGATATCTTCAAGGCCGTTAGTCTAGATAGCTGACAAGATGCCCCTGACAGCGGCTGTGGAGAAGGCGGTTGTGGAGCATGCACTGTTGTTGTCTCCCAGTTCAACCCAACAACAAACAAGATTTACCATGCCAGTGTAAATGCCTGTCTAGCACCATTGGTATCTGTCGACGGCAAGCATGTCATCACTGTCGAGGGTATCGGGAACGTCAAGAAGCCGCACCCCGCCCAGGAACGGGTGGCCAAAGGCAATGGCTCCCAGTGCGGTTTCTGTACGCCCGGTATCGTCATGAGCTTGTACGCTCTCCTGCGTAACAATGACAGCCCCTCGGAACACGACGTCGAAGAGGCTTTCGATGGAAATCTCTGCAGGTGTACCGGATACCGCCCTATTCTAGACGCTGCTCACACTTTCACCAAGAAAGCTCCTGCGGCTTGCGGTAACAGCAAGGCAAACGGAGGCAACGGCTGCTGCATGGAGGGAGGTGGTGGTGGCTGCGGAGGAGCAAACAAGAACGGAGACGACCAGCCCATCAAGCGCTTTATGCCTCCAGGATTCATCGCGTATAACCCCGAGACCGAGCTCATCTTCCCTCCAGCACTCAAGAAGCAGGAGTTTAGGCCGCTTTCGTTTGGAAACAAGCGAAAACGTTGGTTCCGTCCTACCAAGCTTGAGCAGTTACTTGAGATCAAGAAGGTGTATCCAGATGCCAAGATCATCGGTGGCAGCACGGAAACACAGATCGAGATCAAGTTCAAGGCTTTCCAATTTCCCATTTCTGTCTTTGTCGGCGACATTCCCGAGCTACGACAGTATTCCTTCAAGGAAAACCACATCGAGGTGGGCGGCAACATCACCCTTACCGATCTGGAGAATGTCTGCCAGGAAGCCATCAGGCACTACGGAGAGAAGAGGGGGCAGATCTTCAACGCCATATACAAGCAGCTCAAGTACTTTGCTGGCAGGCAGATCAGGAACGTGGGTACACCAGCAGGAAACTTGGTGACTGCTTCGCCCATTTCTGATTTGAACCCAGTACTGCTAGCTGCTGATGCCGTTTTGGTGGCCAAGTCCCTCGGCGACGACGGAATTGTCGAGACCAAGATCCCTATGGCCCAGTTCTTCACTGGTTATCGCCGTACGGCACTTCCCCAGGATGCCATTTTGGCAGCCATCCGTGTCCCGCTAACTCTGGAGAACAATGAGCTATTCCGGGCTTACAAGCAGGCCAAGAGGAAAGATGACGATATTGCTATCGTCACCTCTGCCTTCAGAGTTCGTCTCAACGAGGACGGCATTGTCGACCAATGCAACCTTGTCTACGGCGGCATGGCGCCCGCAACCGTCGCTGCCAAGACCGCAAATTCATATCTCCTGGGCAAAAAGTTCGCCGAGCAAGAGACACTGGAAGGCGTCATGAACGCGCTGGAGCGGGATTTCAACCTGTCATTCAGCGTACCAGGTGGCATGGCCACATACAGAAAGTCGCTGGCCATCGGTCTCTTCTACCGATTCTACCACGAGTTCATGCTTATTCTGGGAAGCAACGCCGATAAAGAGGCCGTGCCCGAGCTCGAGAGAGAAATTTCTACTGGTCAGGAAGATAAGGAGGCGGCTTCTGCTTACCTGCAAGAAACTGTTGGCAAATCGAACCCTCATCTTGCAGCGCTGAAGCAGGTCACGGGAGAGGCTCAATACACCGACGATATCCCACCATTGAAGAATGAACTGTACGGTTGCTTGGTCCTCTCCACAAAGGCGCATGCCAAGCTGTTGTCGGTGGACGCTTCAGCTGCGTTGGATATTCCAGGAGTTGTTAAGTACATCGACAAGAATGACATGCCCAATGCCGCGGCCAATCACTGGGGTGCCCCTCACTACCAAGAAGTCTTCTTCGCCGAAGACACTATTTACACAGCTGGTCAGCCTATTGGCCTTATTGTTGCTACATCGGCTGCTCGTGCTGCCGAGGGTGCCAGAGCTGTCAAGGTGAAATATGAGGAGTTACCTGCCATTTACACCATCGAGGAGGCTATCGAGAAGGAGAGCTTCTTTGACTTCTTCAGGGAGATTAAGAAGGGTGACACAAAGGAGGGCTTCGAGAACTCTGACTATGTCTTCTCTGGCGTAGCCAGAATGGGTGGTCAGGAGCATTTCTACCTGGAGACCAACGCCACGTTGGCGATTCCCAAGCACGAAGACGGCGAGATGGAGATCATCTCCAGTACACAGAACCCCAACGAAGCCCAAGCATATGCCGCCCGCGTCTTGGACGTTGCCGCAAACAAAATTGTGGTCAAGGTCAAGCGGTTGGGAGGTGGTTTCGGTGGAAAGGAGACGAGATCGGTGCAACTCAGCAGCATCATTGCCCTTGCTGCACAAAAAACCGGCCGTCCAGTCCGCTGCATGTTGACCCGTGAAGAAGATATGGTCACCTCCGGACAGCGCCACCCCTTCTTGGGTCGGTGGAAGATGGGTGTCAACAAGGATGGCAAGATCCAGGCCCTCGAGGTTGATATCTTTAGCAACGGTGGTTGGTGTTGGGACTTGAGTGCCGCCGTCTGCGAGCGTGCCATGACGCACTCGGACAACTGCTACAACATTCCCAACATGCATGTCACCGGCCGCATTTGCAAGACCAACACCATGTCCAACACTGCCTTCCGTGGTTTCGGCGGCCCTCAGGGCATGTTCATCGCGGAGTCGTACATGAACGAAGTCGCCGACCGTCTCGGCATGCCTGTCGAGCGATTCCGTGAGATCAACCTCTACAAGCCCGGCGAGCGTACACACTTTAACCAAGAACTCAACGACTGGCACGTTCCTCTCATGTGGGAACAAATCATGAAGGAGGCCGAGTATGAGTCCCGCCGCGAGGCCATCGCCAAGTACAACGCCGAGCACAAGTGGCGGAAGCGCGGTCTCGCCATCATCCCCACCAAGTTCGGCATCTCCTTCACTGCCCTCTGGTTCAACCAAGCCGGTGCCCTCGTCCATATCTACCACGATGGCTCCGTGCTCGTCGCCCACGGTGGTACCGAAATGGGTCAAGGTCTACACACCAAGATGACCCAGATCGCCGCCCAGGCCCTCAACGTTCCCCTCGAGAACGTCTTCATCTCCGAAACGGCCACCAACACGGTCGCCAACGCCTCCGCCACCGCCGCCTCGGCCTCTTCCGATCTCAACGGCTACGCCATCTACAACGCCTGCCAGCAGCTCAACGAGCGCCTCGCCCCCTACCGCGAGAAGCTCGGCCCCGATGCCACCATGAAGGACATCGCCCATGCCGCCTACTTTGACCGCGTCAACCTGTCCGCCCAAGGCTTCTATAAGACGCCCGAGATCGGCTACACCTGGGGCGAGAACAAGGGCAAGATGTTCTTCTACTTCACGCAGGGCGTCGCGGTCGCCGAGGTGGAGATCGATACGCTCACGGGCACCTGGACCTGTCTGCGCGCTGACATCAAGATGGACGTGGGGCAGAGTATCAACCCGGCTATTGACTACGGCCAGATCCAGGGCGCATTTGTCCAGGGTTTGGGACTGTTCACCATGGAGGAGTCGCTGTGGATGCGCTACGGGCCGATGGCGGGTAACCTGTTCACCCGCGGACCGGGCACCTACAAGATCCCTGGCTTCCGCGACATTCCGCAGCAGTGGAATGTGAGCTTGCTCAAGGGAGTGGAGTGGAAGGAGCTGAGGACGATTCAGAGGAGTAGAGGTGTGGGTGAGCCGCCGCTGTTCATGGGCAGCGCGGTGTTCTTTGCCATTCGCGATGCGCTCAAGGCCGCGAGAGCGCAGTATGGTGTCAAGGCCAAGGTTGGGGCCGAGGGTGGAGAGGATGATGGGTTGTTGAGGCTGGAGAGCCCGGCGACGCCGGAGAGGATCAGGTTGGCTTGTGTGGATCCGATTGTTGAGAGGGCGAGGGTGTTGCCGAAGGAGGGGGAGAAGAGCTTCTTTATTGCTATTTGAGGTTTTACTTATCAACTTGAAGGTATTTTTTGGCTATGGTCTTATCGGACATGTGTATATACATACGTACTTCAGGACGGGGCAAAAGGACCGGGTTTTTGACATCGAATAACTTGTTACGGATTTTTACTCACGCAAGTCAAACGGTTGATATCGAACATGCTATCTCTTGTCCTTCAAGCTTTGTCGGTAAGATTTCTATCGTGCGTTTGACGAAGAAAAGAACGTAATGCTCGCTTGGAACGTCCAAGTGTCATTGTATCAGTCAGGGTCACTGTAGCGAGAAAGGTACTGTCTTTCCAAAACCCTCTTTTGAAATCACACTTGCAAGATCTATGAGCAGCATTTACTGCTTAATAAACTTCTTCAACCCCCTCAACCTCTCCTTTGCATCCTCCAGCACCTCATCGGGCTTGCACACGGCAAACCTTAGCCAGTCCTCCACAATATGCGCATTCACATCCGTATAAAACTCACTAGGCGGGATCGCCGCCACGCCCAGCTCCTGAATCAAGAACCACGCCAGCTTGAAATCCCTCGGGCGCTCCGCCACATGCGGCGGGAACGGGTACCCCTCGGGAATCTCCACCTTGTTGAGGTTGGCCATGACAAAGTAGCCACCCTCGGGGATCGAGTACGGCAGGCCAAGCTCGTCCCAGATGGCGTTGAACCGGCTCATCTTGTTCTGCATATCCTCGATGCACTGCGTCCAGAATCCCTGCTGGTCGGCCTCCTCGAAGCCGATGGCGCAGGCTTCCTGGAGGGGCGAGACGGACGAGTAGCAGATGCGCGTGTGCGCGGCGGCCACGTACTGGATCAGCTCGGCGGGGCCCATGAGCCAGCCGACGCGCCAGCCGGTGGCGTAGAAGTTCTTGCCGGCCGAGCCGACGGTGAGGGTGATCTTCTCTACTTCGGGGGACAAGGTGGCCATGCGGGTGAAGGGGGTGTAGAAGAGGCGGTCGTAGACCTCATCCGACAGGATGATGATCTGGTTCTTGACGCACAGGTCGGCGATGCGCTCGAGCTCAGCGCGCGAGAAGACCTTGCCGACGGGGTTGTGCGGGGTGTTGATGACGAGCATCTTGGTGCGCGGGGTGACGGCGCGCTCGAGCTCGTCAAAGTCAATGGTCCACTCGGACGCCGACAGCGTCTTGATGTGGCCGTCCTTGGGCGGGTGCATGGGCACGTACACGATCTTGCCGCCGGGCATCTCAATGTTGCTGATGTACTGGTCGAAGAAGGGCTCGAACACGATGACCTCGTCGCCGGGCTCGACGAAGGCCATGAAGGCGCTGAGCATGCCCTCGTTGGCGCCCGTGGTGATGGTGATCTCGGTCTCCGGGTCCAGCTCACGGCCCCAGTGAGGCGCGTACGCCTTGGAGAGGGCCTTCCTTAGCCTGGGACGGCCGCGGGTAGGGGAGTACTGGTTGCATTCGACTCTGTCCAGAGCCTTCTTGGCGGCGTTCAGGATGAACTCGGGCGGGTTGTAGCCAAAGAAACCCTGGCCCATGTTGACGATGGGCTGTCTGGGAGAGGCGGCGGCGGCCTCGTTGACGATGGTCCTGAACTCCACATGTTAGCCAAGACATGACATGCCCTGCTCAGGGTAAGTGAGGCTTGTTTCTCATGGTCACTCACCAAACATCCTGGCGGTTGCCGGCCACGCGGGCGGCGGGTTGAAGTTTTGCGCTCATTAGGCGGGATGAGGAATGAAGATGATGACGCTGTGACTGAACAAGTTGTTGACGTGATTTCACGACAGTGCCAGTGGAAATCAACGATGAAGGCCGGCGGAGGACTGGGAGCAGCAATCCGCTCATGAAGAACAAGCTAAGTTGGTTATAACCGAAGAGATAATACTGTACACTGTTTAGTAATTGTATTGGGATGTGTAAGCCTTTTTTTTAGTTTTTCACCGGTTGTTGCACCATTACGGCTTTGATACACTACGCCTGCGAGTATGACTCCGTAATCGGGCCTCGCACCACGCAACGGAATGTCGCAATCCGGGGAAGTGGGGCCTGTGGCGGCTTGATAAGGGTCAGGGGGTTCATTGCGCTAGTTGCATATGCGACTATGCATGTACCCAGCATATCAACAACATCCCTCTTTCGGCGCTCACTGTTGTGTTTTGCAATGTCCAGTTTGAATTTCGGCAGGACATATCAATGGGAAGAAAGGATTTGGCTCCTAGAATAAAACAAGTGTAGGTTGGTAATAACAAATATGTTGGGGATAGTCGGCCACTTACTGTCTAAATTCATTCACCTTGACGAACCTGTTGGGTTAAAGATGACCATAAAAGTCGAAACGTCGAAATGCGTATGTGAATTCGGCGACCCCAGCGTTGGTCTTGGTTGAACGTTTATCAAATTTGAAAAGGGCACACAATTTCTGCGGGATTCGACCATGGCCATCGACAGTCGACGACCCATGTGCTCTTGTTTGTTACCGTTCGCTTGTCTTTCTCATCAATAATAGTCCTTGATCCTATCTGGCGGAAATGACATCCGTAACCTGAACCCGAAACAATCATCAGGTTGTGTCGGTGGTGTTCCTGCCTAGGTGTGTCGTCTGCCTGCCCCTGATGTCGTCTCCTAGGGCAACCAGATATCTTCCGCCTTCCATCCCATCTGTCACGTCCAAGGACCTTTGAAACCATTCCACTTTTGCCGGCCCGACCTCTGCACTAGCCAACAGTTTGCTCAGCTTGCTGTGTCTTTTTTGTTCGGATAAGAACTGACTGTAGTTGGGCGCTTGCGATCTTGCAGCCCATTTGTCGCGAGAAGGGCCTCTTTCTCATCTTTGCCCATTATCTCCACTCGCGTCCTTGATCACCTCAGCAAACAACCCAACGCCCGACAACAACAGTTTGCGCCCCTCTTTTTCCTTCGACCATTCATCTTGTTCCAGCACGTTTCGCCTTCTGATACAGCTTCTAACCCTTCTTGCTCTTCCCCCGCGGCCGCCACCATGGTGAAATCGCCATCTCCTAGCATACCGTTGCCTATGGTAGGCGGTCACCCCATTCCCGCCAACGGAATGCGACCACCTCCCTCTCCGAGTTACGGGTCAACCCCGTATAGCTTCAAGTTGCGGGTCCCTCCTCGCCTTAGCCCTGCTGGACAGCTTGCTTCCCCTCCAGCAACCAACTCGTGCGGTGATCAATCGGCGCGCTATCAATCACATAATCCTTTCCCTCATCCTTCAACCTCCGACGTCCATCGTACGTCCTCGAGGGTTGGTCGCGCCCCTTCCAGACCCCATAGAGACTATCATCCGAATCGCCAGTTCGAAACAGACATCCCTGACTGGGCTCTATGCGACATTCGGAACCCAAGGACTCGGACTAAGGCATCGTCATCAGCCCGCCATAACAGGAACACCCACCACCAACACCAGGAACACAGCCACAGGCATACGCCCTCGTGTACAAGATCCTATAGACCTTGTCACGACATCGACCACCAGATTGAGGACCCTGTGCCCATGTATGGTGTAGCACTTGTTGACGACAGAGGCGGTGTTGAATATTTAGCCACAGACAGGATGGACGACTGGTTGGCTGGTGTTGAGAACGAAGACTTCATCATTTATGAGGACCCTGGGGAACACGGACTTGAACAAAACGACACGGAAATGGGCGGGGCCGAGCCCCAGGCCGACGAGTCCGGGCTGGCACAAACTGTCGTTCGCTATGCGATGATGGACATAGAAGACTGCGACGACTCAGACAAGGAGAACCAAGACGACGCCCCGAAGTATCGCCGCATTCGCAAGCCCACCCCTCACAAGTCTGCTGTCCTGAGGGAGATCAAACTGAACCAGGTCGAGACCGAGATTGTCAAAGACGAGGATGCGAAGACCATCTGGCCTGGTGCGGAGGACTCCATGCTTAGTGTTCCCAAGCGTAAGAGCATCAAGCGTCAAGTGGTACGTCCATCTTTAGCTCAGCACCGTAACGTAGAAGTAGACGCTAATGCCTGATGACAGGACTCAAATGCCGACACGTTGGAGCGGCCTGCTACCAAGCGCAGCAAGCTTACCAACACTCTCAAGCGTGGCTTGTCGAAGATGAGCCTAAGAAGCATCAGAAGCAGTCGTGCTTCCAAGCGAGCAGGTACTCCTGCCGGGTCTGTCGGCACTAGGGAGGTGTTCAGCCGACTGAGCTCTTTCTCGTGGATGCCTGGTTCCGAGAAGCTGCGCTCTGCCTCAGGCTCTTCTGGGCCAGAGAGAAAGATCAAGATTTGTCTGGTTGGTGATGCTAATGCGGGCAAAACGGCTTTGGTCAAGTGAGTACTCTCGGGTGTTTCTGGGAATGGGTGATGTTGCTAACATGATATGTATAGCCGCCTCGTCTCTGGAGATTTTGTTGAGGTACGTAGGCACTTGCCATTGATATGTGCGATGGAAGACATACTAAAATCCAGTCTCAGGAAAAGAAATCGATTGATTCTCCTCAGCACTCGCCGATTACTGACCAGCAGATCCCAAGTGCTCCCTCATCCCATACTA
Source organism: Pseudoneurospora amorphoporcata (assembly GCA_033297205.1). Taxonomy (NCBI): domain Eukaryota; kingdom Fungi; phylum Ascomycota; class Sordariomycetes; order Sordariales; family Sordariaceae; genus Pseudoneurospora; species Pseudoneurospora amorphoporcata. The sequence continues at coordinate 50,067 of MU859230.1, read as the reverse complement.
CAGATTATCGCAGTTTCTCCATCATTGCTGACGACGGAAAGCTCGTCACTATCGAGCTCTGGGACTTCCCAGGCAACATTGCTAATGAGCGGACCACCCAGCTGGCCTCCAACTTCTTCCAAGCTGCCATCATCTGCTACAGCATCGAGGACGTTAAGAATCTTCCCGCCATTTGTGATACGGTATGTCTTGCACCACACTTATCATAACGAAGCCGCCTAGGCCACTAACCCAATGCCTCCTCATCCAGTGGAAACCCAAACTCGACCGCTCCCTCATCGACTGCCCTCGCTTCCTTCTCGGCCTCAAGAAAGATCTCCGCCCAGCCTTCCCGCCCTTGGGACTCAGCTTCCTGCCTCGCAAGGAGCCAGTCATGGCCGACATGGGCCGCAGTGCAGCATACCATTCGCGTGTCGCCGGCTATGGCGAGTGCTCAGCCAAGACGGGCGAGAACGTCGATGATGCGTTCCGGGGCATCGTCAACTTCACCCTGGCCCAAATGAAAAAGAAGGAGATAGGCATTGCCCATAGAAGGCGTCGAGAGAAGGCCAAGGAGACGGTCAAGGATGCGGGTAAGGTCATGGTTGATGCGCTTTGCGGGTTTCCGAATGGTCCGACTCCGGGCCGTACGTGGAGCCGTCACTTGTAGGCACTCGCCGATGCTGATCTGCTGAATACATACGATTGCTTTCATCCGGATATCAAGACAATGTTGCTGGAGGGGTTTCCGATGGACATTACCATTGCTATGGAAAAGAATTGTTTGAATACTGTAGGATATATACGCATTGGCCGGTTAAGAGGAAAAGGGTCTCGATCGAGGTTTAGGAGGCAACTGTGCCAAACAAAGGGGACAACCAGCGACATTTGTTTGGGCAGTTACATGGAAAATCTCAATTGGAGCAGCATCTTGTATGAGTACGTCGATAAGAAGGGGTCAATCGTGATGGAAAAGAATATGATGTTGTATCTCTTTGGTGGATGAGGTCTTGAAGATGATGCCAAGGCGCGTCGTTGGGTTCTGGAGTTCAGGTAATCACGTAACCCCGATAGATACATAGCTGTCTTGGGGTGGCGACCACTCACGCGTCAGAATTGGGGGAGCTTGGCCCTTCCGTCTTTCTCGAAGCTCACACTTTACAAAGCTCGTGAACCTTGATGGCCTCGTAGAAATAGGCAACTTTATCACATAACTTTTAAGTACTTGTAATAGTTAATACTTGCTTTTCGTTGCTTCACTACCGCTCTCATCCTCGTCACTCCGTACCTTATTACTTTCGAACACCGGGCCTAGTCAAAGCCAGGGCAGGTGCTGTGTAGTGTAGTGTAGTCTGTTAATCGTCACCTCCTCTCTTGGTTGCGTTCCATTTCATCGAACATCTCAACGGCCGCTTTCACAACGATAATCGCATCCGGAAATCCACTGCATACGGTCACTACTATCTCGCCAAAACACCCCCAAATCGGTAGCCTGAAGAGGCTATACACAATCCAACCACAATGAGCGACGACTGGGAGGATATCACCTTCTCCAACCAAACCTCCAGAACACCGTTTCTCCCGGCCAACACGACAATCTCGTCATCATCAAACGACCCATCATTACTATCACCATCCCTCCACCTCACAGTCAGATTCAGCGCCTCCCTCCCCGACCTGCACCTCGACATCCCCTCTCCCAACCGCACCACCATCGTCGCTCTTAAGCACCGCATCCGCGAGCGCCTCCTAGCTCTATCCTCCAGCAAAGACAGCAACGATGACGAAACCACCGCCAAAGCAGCCCGGAGCCGTCTCCGCTTCATCCACGCCGGCAAAATCCTTCCAGACACCGCCATCGTCAGCGCCGTCCTCCGCCCGCCTCCCCCGCCGCCTATGGCCGTCGACACCAAGGGCAAGGGCAAGGGAAAAGCCGTTGATCGCCAACAGCAACAGCAGCAGCAAAGGGTCTACGTAAACTGTAGTATAGCCGACGAACTCACCGACCAAGAATTAGCCACGGAAGCGGCGGCCGCGTCTTTTGTACCTCCCCACGTGGGATCCGTCGATTCACCTGGTACCAACATTGGCGGGAAAATCAGCCGCACCACCGGCCTCCAACCCCCCTCCTCATCCTCTTTGGCAGGAGGAGGAACCCGGTCCCGGAGATCGACGCGGGAAGTCAGGGAGGTAGACCGCAACACCCCTCGCGGCTTCGACCGCTTTCTCTCCGCCGGGTTTACTCCAGCAGAAGTGAACCAGCTCCGCCTGCAATTCACTTCCATCCAAGCCTCCCGGTTTACTCCCGACACCATGCCCTCCCCGGATACTCTACGATCAATGGAGGACGCGTGGATAGATACCAATCACGGCGGAGTGGGCGGACCCGGTCTTGACGGCGGCGTTGGTAATGACGACGCGGAACCAATAGGTGCCGGTGCCGAAACGGATGGGTTCAACGGGATGGTAGACACCCTCGTCAAGGGCATGTTTATTGGGTTTGTGTTTCCGCTGGGGGCTATCGCTTGGGTGTTGAGGGAGGAGGGCATGTTATCTAAGCGGTGGCGGGTTTCGATCGCGTTTGGGGTGGTGTTTGGGTTTGGGATTGGCGTCTTGAGGGCGTTTTCGGCTGATGCGTAGGGAAATCAATGGGATCCGTTGGTGAGGTGGACTGGGAACGTTTTGATGGAGATGGCGCGCTGGGCTAGAGTGCGGAAGTCCCGCCAGGTTGTGATTTTGCTTCCCGTCTTGGCTTGGGCTATGTACAAAGTTGTTGACGCGATTTGGGATTTGATGGCTTTGGAAAGATACGAGTGATTGGGATTCAATCCCAGCTTTGTGGGTTCGTATATATTTGGTATGGGAGTTTACTCTCTCCTTGAGGACAGGATGAATTGGCGACGGGGGATGTTGATTGGAGAAACAAAGCGAACTATAGCGATATTTTGCTTCGGGTGTATGTTTCCAAAAAAAAAAAATATCCATATACAGTTTATGAGCCGTCGATTGGCCAACCTACAAGATGACAAACTAGGAGCATAATCGAACTTCACATAACCACTCCCTATTCACACAGAAAACGTTGTCTTTAAGAGGTACCTTGAATGTATTTATCTCTTCTATCTATTAGGCCAGGATCTTTTTATATCCAGCCCGTAATTCCCATCTTATAAAAGACCACCACACCGCTGATATCTATGCACATGTACAAAACGCCCATTGTTATGCAAAACACTCCCATGTTCCCTAAAATGCAAAAGAATATCCATTGCCTAACAATAACCCAACACCCAAATGCTGACCTGACCAGACAATGCCAAACAACTATCCTTTCAATAACCTCAAACCGAATCCCGACTTCACTGGTCCTTTTTCTTCGCAGGTGTCGTCGACCTAAACGTAAGCAACCCTCCACCGAACCAACCCTTATTCTTCTCAGCCTCCTCCCTCTCCGCCTCCCGCTGCCCCTCCTCCTCTTGACTCAGGCTAAAACTACGACCTAGCATTTCGGAGAGCGAGTTCCTGGGATCGTTCTGCGGCGGAGGTACAAAGAATGTGGGCGGCGCAAAAGCGACCCGTGCCGGGGTTGGATCGATTCCCGTATCCTCCCCAGCGTCTCTCCTCATAGTCATGGTCATATGATCGTTGCCATTGGTCCTCCCGAGAATCTGTTTCTGCGGGGTGTTGACGAGCGCAGTACTGCCAAAGGATGGTATCCCTGTGCCTGGCCGAGGCGCTGTGTTGCGAGAAGAGATGATGCGTGGTTGTTTGGTAAGGTAGTTGTTCAGCCTCTGAGCGGGCGCTGTTGGCGCGGGTGGTACACGGTACCAGAAGGGCCCCTTGTTCTCGTCGGTAGGCGCTTCGTTAAAACCTTGGTTTTGCCGCTTGCCGACGGTTTGGAAGGCGCGGTACTGTGACTGAGTAGGCGTCCAATCCATTTCCTGTGTGTAAGCAGCCGCTGCCGACCTTGTGTTGGCTGCTGGACCAAGAGACGAGAACGAAGGGGCACTGCTAGTGCCAGTGCCAACGCCAGTACCAAAGCGGCGTGGTGTTGGTGTTGGTGAGAATGGAGACCCAGGAGTGGCCGGAACATTAGACCTTCCTACCCGTGGCACGAAGAATGGCGAATGGTCTAGTGAGGGTGTTGGGGAGGCCGGGCTGGATGGGCCATTAACGATCTCATCCAGCAAGTCAACCATGACTTTGATTTCGTCTGGCTTTTCATCAGGTGTCGTAACCGGAGCCGGCGCTGGCGCTGGCGCTGGAGCTGCGGCCGGTGCCAGTGACGATGAGAATGTAGGTCGCGCGGCAAGTAACTGTGCCGAAGGCTTCATTAGTCTTTCTGATCGTCTCGGACCCGTCGCTGCTGCCGCCGTATTTGCCGTTGTCGGCCGGTGTGTAGAGGGTTGTGTTACAGATCTGCCTTGTGGTGCGGATGGTTTAGAGGTGTTTCCAAACAGGGGCGCCATGTCGATACGGATAGCGCGAGGGGCGAGGAAATGAACCTAGCAACATATGTTAGTCGTGATTTGAGCGAAGGGGTCAAGATGACTTACAAGAAGAGCAAAACCGGCCCAAAAGACATGCGCAGCTGCTGGCATATTCAGGTCTGCTTGCTCAGGGCCGGCTAAAATGGGTAGCCTCCTAACCCAGAATCGCATAAAGACCAGAATGACCTGGTACATGTACCAAGCTCTGAACCCAGTTATGTGTTTTGTAAAGCCTCGGTGTAGCTGGGGATACCGTGGATTCCACCAGACGCTTAGGATCGTGGTAGTGAGACTCCAACCACTCAGCCGGTCGGTTGACGGCAGAACGTTGAAAACCCAAAAACAACTATTCACAGCTCTCAGAGCCCATGGATTCGGCGTTTCACCCAACCGCGTTATGATGGTCGCCTTGAACAGCATGAGCATTATGGAGAGATGCCAAAGGAGCTGAAGCACCAAGCTAGCAGTCCGTAGCCACCTTCCCAGAGAATCGAAGACGTTCAGCCAACTCCATCCTGTAACTTGCTGTCGCTGCTTGTTGCTTCTCTCAATCATCCGGAGTAAGACATCGGTTTTTGCCGTGTAAGCGGCTTCGCCTAGTTTCTTCTGGACGCGCGGTTCACATTCGGCGCACATTTGGGGATAGAGGCGCTCTTGTAATCGTCGGAACTTGTATATGTTCCTACATCGCTCTTCGTATTCTTCGTCGTCGGGGTCCGGAAGATATTGGGCGAGGATAGCTCGGAGCTTGTCCTGGTTGGCCAGACATTTGTTGCAAAAGACGCTGGCGCTCGAAGAACCGACGGCGGGTGAGGTAGCTCGCGTCGTGGCAAATTTGGCAGGACTTGCTTCGTGCTCGGTCGCTACAGGAGGATCGGTAATGTCGCCGTTCTAGCAGAATAAAGAGAAGAAGTTAGCAAGTAGGTACAACATGCGCCAGTCAGGTACGCTGGATAGATACAAGACGACAGGGAGACCTACGCCATCAAGGTAGTTCGTCGCGTCGCAGTTTCGACACTCAAAATTGCGAATGGAGCTATCCCATGGTGTCGAGGTCTTTCGGCCACAATAGAAACATGTTAAGTATCGAGTCCGGTTTAGTCTGGGCATCTCTTCGGCTGGTTGCGCGCGTTCACGCGATGCCCATTGCTGGATGTGTTCGGTTTCCAGAAAGCGGCGCGATGCCCTTCTTTGCGACACTGCACTGGCAAAGCTTCCTTCAAATGTGTTCCCCACCGCTGACGATAATCGCAGGTATCCGAAGCAAAGAACTCAGTTTGTCGTGGGTGGTTCCTTCTTTTATAGGTGATTGTTCGATCAGAGGGAGGTCGTCTAAGTGGTGAAAGGTTCAGGTTGTCAACGTCAATGGTTCAAAGACGAAATGGAACTGGAAGCGACATGCGACTTTGCGAAGAAGGACGGGAGCTCTCTCTCTCTCTCTCTCTCTCTCTCTCTCTCTCTCTCTTGACATCAAGCATCCATGCACTCCACTTCCCAACTTCCCGCTTTCTGGCCATCCATTCTGCCAGGCGGTCGATCAACTTTTTAGCGGCCTGAGCCGCCAAATGCGCCCAACCCGCGGCGCTGGGGCAAGTGCCAAGCTGTCCCGTAGGCGGTCGTGGGATCTCCCGTTGCACCAGTGGGGCCACCGTCGTCATTCCGCCATTCGGCAGATCATCAGGGGTGTGTTTTCTCTCTTTCAGGGGTTTCCGTTGGCCCAAGCTTCATTTCGCGTCCCGTACCTAGAGTAAAAAGTGACGTTCCCGTCGCCTTTATTGTCATCTTTCCACATACGATTCAAGGGCTTTCATCTTCGTGTCATATATCTTGCCCTTGGTCTTGGGCGATCGTACACCACGCTTAACTCCAGACACATTGTGCCAATCATGGCAATTAAATGGGCGAGTCCAGCAAGTTCACTTTGAGACGGCAACTGGGTTGTGAACGTGGCCTGGGGAAAAACGACAGCTGCTCCTTGTTACATCACCTAAGCCCCCTCTTTTGTTGTTGTTTATCTAGCCCCTTTATTTGGGAAGGCATGACTTAGGAAATCTCGAAACGAAACACATTCAGAAGATTCCACGAGGTGACAACATATACCCGGCTTCAACATTCAAGGAATTCAACACTAATACTACTATAGACCATAAGAGAAACCTTGGGGGCATATTAGTCGGTTTCAAAATGGCCCCTAGTACTTCAGTGTCCGTCCTGGCGGGCAAGGAAGAACTACACAACAATCCAGAGCCAAAGCCCGACATCAGAGCTGAGACCTACCCCCAGTTACAGATCGAGAGCTTGAGCGGCATCAACTTGACAGCAGCCTTATTTGTTGGAGGTACTGCATCTTCTACCGCAACTGGGCTTCTCCTCTCCAGCCTCTCATGGTTATGGCTCATCACCTTCGTCGTCACCCTCGGGGTAGCGCTTGCTACCTTCATAGTCTACCGGCACTTTGAAGTCATAGGGCGGCGTCAAAGGCCATCAGGTGGCAGTTGGCTCGTCGCCAGCAATGCGCCCCAGACCAGTGCCGTGGACGCGCAAGTGCCCGACACTACTTCTCTCCCTGCCGTCTACGTCACATACATACTCGGCTCTGGCGGGCACACTGCTGAGATGATGGAGACCATCAAACAGTCATTTCGTGGCCAGGCAAACATGCACCGGCGGTACATCATCTCCACTGGAGACACTTCGTCCCTCGCCAAGGCCCGTCTTCTGGAATCGACTATCAAGGGCGCCTATCCCGGAGAAGATGCTCGAGCAGGCACGTCTGATATCTTTTTGATCCGTCGTGCTCGCAAGGTCCATCAGCCGCTTTATACGGCACCTTTTACCTGCCTCATATCCGCCTTGCATGCCGCCCACGCTCTCACACGGATGCCTAACTTGCGGTCGACAAAGGGTAATGCAAAGGACTTCAAATACCCGCACCTGATCGTCACAAATGGGCCTGCCAACGGCTATATTGTTAGTCTTGTGGCCCACTTGCTCAAGATATTCTACCTCGTGCCGGAGAACAGGGCCAAGATGGTGTACATCGAGACCTGGGCCAGGTCCAAGACGATGAGTCTGACGGGGAAGCTGTTCTTGAAAACAGGTATTGCTGATGTTGTCGGAGTGCAGCACGAGAGTCTGGCAAGGATATTCAAGGGCAGCCAGTATATCGGGCCGGTGTCTGCCGGGTTTCTACGAAAATAGGCGGCAAGGCTTCCTGGATCACATGTACTTGTACAAAGTCTCTTTCCCTCTATATATATACGAAGAGACATGGTATTTTTACAGTTGTACCCGAGTGGGCCGGCGTCTTCTTTTTCCCAGACACGGATGGCTACCAACCACGGTACACCACTCCCTCCCCTTTTGACTCCAACTCTTGTCCCTTAAGACTGCGCGAGCAGCTCATCCTCCTCGGATCCCTCGAGCGCAGAGTTGTCGACAACGTTGGAGTACGCGGAAGTCCTGGCAGAATCCAGGCGGGCGATCTCGCCTGTAGCCCACTTCTTCCAGTTCTCATAGTTCTTGTCCTCGAGCTCCATGCCGACACGCAGAAGGTCCTTGCCAAAGTAGCCACCAACCATGCGGGCCTCCTCGACGGCTATCCTGCGCTCCATCTGCTCCAGCTGCCTCAACTTGTAGAACTCGTGGCGCGCCTTGTCGTAGGCTTCCTGCTTGGTCATGCCCTCGTTCTCCATGAGCCAGAGCTGACGTTGAACGACACTATAGTTTGCGCACAGGGGTTAGTATCCGATTTCCATGCCCATCCGCCTGCCCTGTTTTGCGCTATGCGCAATGCGCCCTTCCAACAACGTACCTCTCGCCGGACAAGGGCATGCCGCGTTGCCTGAGGCCCTGAGACCAGTTAAGGAAACGGGCGTCCTTGCCATCCAACTCGATAATCATCCTAGGCCTGGCCAACTCCCAAGGGTGGTCGCGGTAGAAGTCGCGGCGCAACTCATCTTCGGGGTAGACGATCTTGGTGGGCCTCCACAGGTTGCGTGGCTTGCGCACTCGCGGGTTCGGCGGAGAGTGCTGGATGGGATACGGCCTGGTGTTGATCTCGGCGGGGGGGATGGACTCGAGGGCCTTGAGCCACAATGGTGGGTTCCGTGGTGGCAGGCCAGCGACCACGTTGGTGGCAGCAGCCTCGGCAGCCCTCTGGTAGACCTTTGCGGCCTGGAAGACGCGCCCCTTGCCCATATTGTCCGGTCGTCGCTGGCGGCGTTCGGGAGTCGAGGTTGTGGAGGGAATTACTGGAAACAATCGAGGGCGGCGGTGGTGTTAGTTGAGATCAGAGAGGACCATTGGCGGATTTGGCGGTCTTTTCGTCCCTCAGATTCCCTCCCAAGGCAAAAGGCAAGGCTGCGAAGTTACAGGGTGTGTATACCTGTGTAAGGTAATGATGATATGGACACCACTGCGCTGGAATCTCAACCGCCAAACCTATCGTTATCGCTGTTTGCTAGGCTTTGTCCAGAAAAGTGGAGCTGTGCCTTCCATTTGGACTTTCAAGTTGGAGACACGAGCTTGTTGCCGGCAGCCCGCGCGCCCTGCTGTCCGCCTTGCCGCGAGCGAGCAATTTGGGAGGACGTGCCGGCAAAAAAATTGTTCCCCTCCCCGCCATTGAGCGACCACTGCAAGGTACCTGGCTAGGCGCTTATCGATAACAGAAGCTCTGGAGTCCGGGGGAGACTGGAGGATGTTCCCCTCTTTCTTCCACTGCACTTGGAGGCAGGGGTGCCGCTCACGGCAAGGTACCTGAAGCTGTGCCTCTGTCTACCTCTACGTATGTACCCCAACTTTTTCTCATTTATCGCGTCGTCCACCCCACCCCAGTATCCTGCAACGACATCCCTCACTTCATGACTCGAGTTCTTCCCCATTCTCCCCATACTTTTCCCCGCCCTCGACGGACCTGACGCCCTGACCAATTCGACCAGTTTGCGATCCAATTCGCCAGTAACCGCGACCGCATCGAGTGCGCAACAGCTAGCAGCTTGCGACGACCGCCGACGGGCACGGTGATCGCATTTCGCCAGAGTTCTCCTCCATCGAAAACTGCGGCCGGAACTCGTGCAGAAAAGGCAAGGAAGAAGGGGTTGGCTGAATGGGCAGGCCATCATGTTGGACGACGGCAGCTCATGAAAGTCTCCAGCCGATTTGACGGGTCGATATGCGGCACCATCTTCTGGCATCGTCCGTCGTGGAATTGGTCTGCCATTGCCGCCTCCGCAACCGCCATTGCTGCCACCACTTCACAGCTCGGTGACCAAGGCAGCGGACGAAGAAGACAGGTTGCGACAGCAGGCCTCGGCCCAGCACAACAACGACGGCGCTTCCATGGCGGCTGGAGCTCACAAAGTGGCCTTGTCGACGGGGCCGCGAGGAGACCCATACGAGGCTCCACCGGTTGCCCGCTACTGACCACCTCATCCCTGCGAGCCACTCCCACCAGTCTGTCCGGCACGACCAGCAGACGAGCCCTCGACTCCAACTTCTTCCGCTATTCCGTCTCCGCTCCCCAGAAGAAGAGCCACACGGCGGCGGCGGCGGCAGCCCCGGTCCCTCAGCCTGAGCCCGAACCCGAGCCCGTTGCTGCAGCCGCCACCGAACCCAGTGCCGATCAGAAGCCCGCCGCCGACTCCGTATTCTCGGCCCCATCCGCGCTACAAGACGATCCTCCGACCGAACCCCCCTCGGGCGCAAACCCACAATCACAAGAACCGCCCGAGTCCCACAATGTAAAGCCCGGTCACCTTACCAAAGAAGAGCTGCTTGAACTGGTAGATCCCTATCATGGTCCAGATGGAACGGTCGAAGACCACCTCAAGTTCATTCGCGACCCTTACATGCACAACTATGCGCCCGCTGACAGGCCCCGGTTCACCTTCGTACAAAATGCAGATGACTACGAATATCCAGGCCCGGACGAAGTGGTTGGTCTATGGGACGAGGAGGGCCAACGTACACTGAGCGATCTCAGATTTGCTGTGCTCGTGCGGCTGCGCACGCCACACAAGGTTGACCTTGACACTATCTACGACCTCTACCAACAACTGCCGGAACCGCGCATGCCCTACATCAATGGTCGGCTGCGACATCAGCTCCTCAAAGCACTAGGGCAGCCCCAGCGGAGAAACTCCAAGTCCATGCTGCGATACTTCGCCGTCATAGCGGATGTGAGGAACTGCAGCATGCCCTTGACGGCAGGGGAGTGGAACTGCGCCATCTCTTTTGCAAGTCGATATGTTGGCACTGTCACCGAAACCCAGGCGCAGTCTGCCATGAGACTATGGCGCGAAATGGAAGTCGACGCTGGCATTAAGGCGACCGAGGTGACCTTCAACATTCTCTTTGACGTGGCTTCCAAAGCCGGCAACTTCACCCTCGCCGAAATGATTTACCAAGAAATGGTCAGCCGCGGGCACTATTTCAACCGCTATCACCACGTGAGCTTGATCCATTTCTTTGGCCTTAAGAGGGAGACGGGTGGACTGCGTGCCGCGTTTCGTGAGATGGTTGAGGCAGGCGAGATGATTGACACGGTTGTCCTCAATGCCGTCATATCTGGACTGTTGCGATCGGGCGAGGAAGCAGCGGTCGAGCGCATTTATACACGCATGGTGGCTTCTATCGCGAAGTGGTCCAAGGTACCGTTCCCGGCTCGGAGTTATGCCAGCGATCGCGCCATCACACAGTCGCTGAAGATGATGGCTCGGGTTGCAAAGAAAGCTCCCGAGTTGCAACACAGCTTTCAAGAGATGGTGCCGATGCATCCAAACCTTCGGACGTACAGTATCCTGGTTAAGTATTACGGTGTTGGTTGCGGAGATCTCTCTCGCGTGGCCAAGTACATCGACGAGATGAAGCTGTTCGACATCCCAGTTCACGGCTCCATCTTCAAGGTTTTGTTCAGGGCTTTTGACCGTCATGGGGGTTACCCAACTTCTGCATGGAGCGCGAAGCGGTTAGAATCGATCTTTTCGGCCCTGCTAGAGGGCATCGACGCTGGAAGGACACTTGTCCATCACTCGGCTCCTCCACCAGCTGAGGAGGAATCATTTGAAAATGATCATGCTCAAGATGACCACAATCATGAGTCAGCTGAGCCAGCTCAGGTTCAGAAAGAGCATATCCAGGAAGAACACCGCCCTGAAATCCACGACGACGAAGCCGAACTACCCTACGAATACGAAGAGGAGGACTATCCACCAAAGAAAGAATGGGGTGTCGACCGGCCAGGCATCGAGATCAAGACCTGGCTGGTCATTTGGGTCCTGCGCGCATTCATGCGGTGCACCGACGCCGACAGAGTCGTCGAAGTCTACGATCAACTCAGGGCCCGCTGGGAGCTCAGCGACAAGGACGAGCTATTCATGGCGGACTTCTTATCTTCCCTTCTGATAAATGGCTCGAGAAGGCAGAAATGGTAATACAGTACAACAAGGATATCACGACAGAGCATATAAACACCAAGTCGACACAAGAGAGGTCTACGACGGGGACACAGAACGTCACGGGCACTATTATCATGAGCTAATGATGCTTATGCACATATTTTACATACTATCTACACTGTAGATACAGAGTTTTTGTGGTTGTTGCTGCTGCTGTTTCATAATTTTTGATGGCGGTGGTGGTGGTGGTTGGACGTTAATGTTCTTTGTATATTGCTTCCATTTTTTTTCCCTCCTCAGACGCGAACCAGTCGCGTAGTATCTATCTGTATCATTTGCATTTGCATGTTTAGTTGAGCCAGAAGAAGGGCGAGCTTAGCGAGCCGTATTTTGGGCTCTGAAGAAAAATCTTTATGTGGTTGTATGAATGATAGAAGTTAGACTCAATGTTAGAGGCGGCATTTCAAGTGACGGACACAACCACCATTATACACTAGACTGGTCTTCAGTTCTCTTATTTATTCATCCCAAAATGTCTTCGCCGTAGCTTACAAAAGCTGGTATCATTGTATGCATAGAACTTCCAACTCCCTTCCCAACCTCCCTACCCACCTCAGCTCAGCCCTCAAGAAACCTCCCATCATTAAACTTATTTACTTGCAACCGGGAACACTGCCTAGTACCCTTATTTAACCTTACTCATGATGGTCTCCGGTCCTCTGACAACATCCATCTGGGCAGCCCTAGCCTTGACCGCATTCAACATGCTTCTCTCAAAGTCATCTCTGGACCTCAACACCGCCTCGACCCAACTAATCTGCAAGTCCCAATACTGGCTCTTGAACTCGGCAAACGCGTCGGTAACCGCCTCCTTATCGACCGTCAACAGCTGCAAGAACGGCTCCGACACGCGCCACGTCTCCTTGATGGCGTTGCCCACATCCGGGTTGGGCAAGTTGTTGAAGAAGTCGAACGCGGTGGACAAGTCGTCAAAGATCTTGTCCTGGAAGTTATCCTGCCTGCGGAACTTGGCGCCCTTGTTGCGAACCGACGACAGGTAGCGGATCAGCAGCTCCTCGGCAAAGATCTCGATGAAGATGTCGACGAGCGAGTGGTGCAGCACCAACTTGTAGTCGGACACGTACTCCTCGAAGGTGGCGATCATGGAAGCCATGGCGTTGGTCGTGTACCACCGGGGCGTGAAGAAGTCCGGCATGACGGTGCGGAAGTCGACCGCGAAGACCAGTTGGGCGAACTTGGTCATGCACCACGTGCTCAGGTCGACGTAACCGTCGCGAAGAGCGGTGATCTCCGTCTCGGCCCGGTCCATGTACTGCGGCGACACGAGCGGGCTGAACTTGCGCCGGAAGTCGGAGAGGTACGCCATCCGGCCTTCGTCCTCATTGTCGTCGATACAGGCAATTTGGTCGTTGGCTGTGGCTACAAGCCAGTCCTGTAGCGGCTGGAAGCCATCCAGCTCCGGTTGACCTTGTAGGGGTTGCAACTCGTACCGCGCCGCTTCGTCCTCGAGCATCTTCTGCCAGGATTGCTGGCGGGTGCGCAAGCGCTGGAACATGGCGTCGATGACACCTTCCACGACGTCCGCGCGCTTCGAGTTGCCCGCGGCATCGACTTGCTCGCGAAGCATGCGCCAAAGATCGACCAGGTTCTTGGTGCGGAAGTATCCATACTCGTCCTGGTCGAGGTTTCCGCCCTCAACGTTGCGGTCGGCAAAGTCCTTGCACTCTTGCTTGTAGATACGGTCGATCCATTCGTCGAGGAACTTGATGATGAGGGCGCGGAAGTCGCGCACCAGTTCTGCCTCGCGGTTGTCGATCACATGTGGTGTTAGTTCGTCCTGCTTCATGCCCAACTTGGTCATCTTGCGATAGTATGCCTCAGGCCAGCTGATGATGGCTAGGGTATGTGCTGAGCTGGTCTCCGGGTCGTCGATTAGCGCAATAAGGTAGTCGTGCATCAGGCCGTGGTAAATGGTAGCCCATGTCTTGAATATCTTCCACTTCTTAGGCATAAGTGGTGTCATGCCAATCTTGACGGCGTTCAGGTCGTTGAAGTACCATTTTAGGGACTTGTCGAGCATATCCGGGTCGCCCAAGAACTTCTCCTTGCTCTCCTTGAACTGATCCTCTGCAAAGGTCTTGATAGCCTTCAAGAACTTGTCCTTGTAGCCCCTGACCGTCTTGGCGCCGTCGGTTATGCTCTGGAAGCGCGTGGCCATCTCCTTGTGATCCTTCAATGCTTCCTGCAGCGCCAGAACCCTCTGATCGCTCTTCTCCTCAGCCTCTATTATCAGTGCAAAACGCACCACCAAACTGTTGTTGTCCGCAATGACCAGGTTGATCAAACTCATAGCCACGAGAGTGATATTTACATCAAACCACTCGATGTATTTATCCAGCCGGGAAAAATAATCCTCCAATGTAGACTGCAGGCCCGGGTCGTCGCCTCTCTGTATTTGTTCGATAGCATCGTCGCGGATATTACGGAGCTGCATCAACTCGTAGTGAATAGCCAGCAAGTTGGGCATGTTCTCGGGGTCCTCGTCGTCCTCGTTCAACATCCTGTCGATGGTGTCTAGGCGCTGGCTGAAAGTTTCGAGGTTGTGGCGCATAGTCTCGACGGCGCCAAAGTTGCGGTGGGCTTGGGACACCAGGTTGATAGTCGCAAAGTCGGTGATCATGTCTTGCGACTCGGAACAGATCTTGTCGATTTTCATCATTTCCTCCTTGATCTGCTGTACCGTCTTTTGCCCCTCGGACAGACCGTTCATACCGGCCTGTGTCGTTTCGAGCTGCTCCCGCAAGCCGCTGCGTAGTTGGGAGTCGACGGCTGCCTTTTTCCGCATGAACTCGGCCTTGAGAGTGGTGATCTTGTCGAGATCATCGGGGTGCCGGAGCAGCTCGGCGAGGTTGACGGGCGGTAAATCCATCTTGGTGTGTGAGTATGTGTATTATCGGCGTGGTGGTGGAAAGTTGGTTGTTAGATATGTTATGCTTCTCCTTGACGTCGTCTTCCGTGGTCCGTGTAGCGTATTGCCTGGACGGCAAGTCTGCATGTTCGCTTCACCTCATACCATGTCGCGCAATGTGTTCAGTGTGGTTCCCGTCGCCAGTGTTAAGAAGATGCGGATGTTGGTCTCTTGGCTACTCGGTGTCCCGTGGTGATGGTTGGTGGTAGTGTAGTGTTGGTGTTGGTGTTTTGTGGCGGCTCCTGCTCCTGGCAGTTGACGTTGTGGTCTTTGGGGGGAACCGGCGGCGTCGCAGGTAAGGTACCTACCCAAGCGGACCCTGACGAGTACCTGGCACTAACAGACAGGGGATGAGCTCTAAAAGGGTGCGGGTACCTTCGCTTTGCTCTGGCGCAAAGTACACGGAATGCATTTACACGGGAAAACGGCGATTGGCTTGTGCGCATAGCTGCATATCTGCAAACTTACTGTAACGATGGCGGTATCCTGTGAAACATAGGTTGACTGTGCCGAGGACCATCCGGTCCAGGGGCTTTGTTTACTTTGATTGGTTCTCTTTGATTGCTATAGCTACCGTCTTGTCCTCCGGTGCCCAACTCGTCGCCCCCATCTGCTACCAAGATCGAGATATCATGCGCATAACTGAAGTGGGGGAGATTTTCATTTTTTTGGGTGTCGTGACTACGAGCAGTTGACCAGGAAGCTACTGGCAGCGATACCCTGAAAACGTGAGCATGAAGCTACATCCTTGAGCTCGCACGATTGCCGTTCTTCTCGAAGTCGCGTATGTGAGCTTCAAAGTTGTACCGGAGCAGTAGCGAGGTCAGAAGCACCGCTTTCTCAACCTGGAGTGCTTTTCCGAAAACGCCTTTCTGAGCAGACCTACCAAAGCGTCACTGCATAGAGATACAATCAGGTGATGGTGGACTACGCAGCTTGCTTACCTCGCAGCATTTGGTCGAAGGAGTCAATAACTCCTAGGTCGTCCCGCGCCAGACTTCATCCAAACCAGCGTTTTTTCCATCCGTAATCACAGCTTCAACGAGAAGAGCCCCGGCACCCACTGCCACCATCCATCTTCCCCTTATCGAAGTCAAAAGGTTTGCCAGAGCCATTGGTTCTCGGAGGGTCCAAAAAAGAGAAAAACGTCGGGGTTGATGATGGTGGTGGTTTCTATCCGTGTCGTATCATATACAGAAGAGCGTCCGGACAGTCCGGACTACCTGCGTTTATATCCGTGCCGGTCGGTTTCTTTACGTTTCCCCTCTTTCGGTATATTCCCCCTCCCCCTTATTACGCACGCATCAAGCTCATCGGCCCGCTCAACACTTCCCGACCATATTGGCACACCCGCAATAACAGCTAGTAGCAAGCCGTCTAAGCGCGGGGGCGGTAGGTCTGCCAGACTGTTGTGGTTGGAACCAGATTACGTCAGTGGGACCGTATACTTTTCGCTCTCTCGGACAGGGATAATATCACGCACCGGCAATGCCAAAGGGAGTACCAAAGCCGACGACGCAGTACATGAGGTAACGGAACCAGAAGAAGCGGGTCTTAGGGTTGAAGGGAAGGTTGGAGCGGGGACCCTCGGGGTAGTGGTAGGGCGACGAGAGCTGGGCGCGGGTGGTCTGGAAGGTGCGGCGAGCAACGAGGCTGAAGGGCTGCTGGCGGGGAGCCGCGCGGAGGGCAACACGGGAGAACATCTTTTTTCTCGCAAAGCAATTCACACGCAGTCAGCTTTCCGAATGAATTCAAAGGGGCAGAGCTTGAGGGGAGCTGCAGAGTGGTATCGCAAGGAGAACGGCATACCTTGAGTGGAGATTTGGCGATTCCTTGCTCGGTCAGAAGCTGGTGTCAGGGAGAGTCGAGGGTGGGAAAGCACTTGGAGTGTGGTGATGAAACTGGAGGAGCTGCCCGTGGTGGTCCGTGACGCTAGTGCGGAATCTTGACGTTCGGGATTGGGAATAAGCTCGGCTGTCTCAGCTGGCCGCACAGGTCTGGCAGCTGCGCATGGTGGGTGTCGGGCCTGGCCAGTCGCAGGCCATCGGTATTCCACTTGTGGTGGTATGACTTTTTGCGCATCAGGTTGAAATGGCTCGCCATACCGGTACTTGCACGCTGCAAATGGGTCCTCTTGCCATCTCCCATTCCTCCAGCTGCCAAGTACCCTCAGCCGAAACTGGCCTAAGCTCTCGAGCTTGCACACCTCAAGGTACATAGCACGTCAAAGCCGGTTCCCTTATCGGAGCAAACTCTATGGCGCTTATCGCGTAGGTTATCATTCCCGTCCTTCGTTTACCTCGCCTACTTGTATCTCGGCGGTCTCAAGGTCCCACGTCCTTAACCTACACTCACCCAAAAGGTTACATTCCAACAGCAATTCAGAACCCATGACAACGTTCAGAATGGTATTTCGAAAGTGTTCTATGTTCAGGTATCATTTCCAACTTTTTTTTTTTCTAATAAGGCTGCCACGCTACGAATAAACACCATCACCCAAACATGCAAAGGTATATCCGGTTTAAACAGGTACAACAAATAAGAACCACCCTTTTTCGCCCATCCGCACTCTCTTTATCTGAGAGTCACCAACTCCTCAGCACTGGTGGGATGAATAGCCACGCAGCTATCGAAGTCGGCCTTGGTCGCGCCCATCTTCATGGCAACACCGAAGCCCTGGAGGATCTCGCCGCTGCCAAGGCCGATGATGTGCAGACCAACAACCTTCTCCTCGGGGCCGGCGCAAATGAGCTTATAGGCGGTAGGCGCCTTGTCCTCGGGCTGCATCATGGCGTAGTACATGGCAGTGAAGTTGGACTTGTAAATCTTGAGGTTCTCGGCGCCGTACTTGGCAACCGCCTCTGGCTCGGTAAGGCCGATGGAACCAATCTCAGGGTGCGCGAACACAACGGATGGCACGTTTTCGTAGCTCAGCTTGGCTGTCCTGAACTCCTCGGGGCCAAACAGACGGGCGGCCAGCCTGCGGCCGGCAGCAATGGCAACAGGGGTCAACTCGATGCGACCGCACACGTCACCAAGAGCATAGATGTTCTCGGTGCTGGTGTTCTGGTACTCATCCACCTCAATGTAGCCCTTCTCGTTGGTCTTGATGCCGGCCTTGTCCAAGCCGAGACCCTCAACCGCCGGTGTGCGGCCAACAGCCCAGATGAGGTGGTCAACATCGGCAATAGACTGCCCGCCCTCTCCCTCCTTGAAGTTGATAGCCAGCTTGCCGGCCGCATCCTTCTCGACGCTAGTGAGGTGACTCTTCTTGTGGATCTTGACTCCAAGGCGCTCATACTCCTTGACTGATACCTGCTGGATCATAGGATCGAAGCTGCGAAGGAAGGTATCGTGGCGGATGAAAAGGTGGGTCTCCACGCCGAGGGCGTTGAACATGCCAGCAAACTCAACAGCAATGTAACCGGCGCCAACAAGAGCAACCTTCTTGGGAAGGGTCTCGATATCGAAGAACCCGTCGCTGTTGGTGCCGTATTCGGAGCCGGGGATATGAGGAGGGATGGTGGGGTTGCCGCCCACGGCGATCAGGATCTTCTTGGCGTTGACGACAGACTTGGTGCCATCATCAAGAGTGACCTCGACCGAGTTGGGGGACAGGAGCTTGGCCCAGCCGTGAACATACTCGACCTCGTCGTTGGCGAGGTTGCGCTCATAGATGCCGTTGAGACGGGCAACATAGGCGTCGCGCTTGTGCTTGAAGGTAGTCCAGTCGAAGGGAGCAGTCTCGTGGAAACTGAAGCCGTAGTCCTTGGCCTGGTGAGCGGTTTCGGCAATGAAAGCGGCATTGAAGGTGACCTTTTTGGGTACGCAGCTGCAGAGGAAGATAGCTTCCAGTTAGATGTTGATTATTCGAGGTAGACGGGCCGCAATGACAACAAAGTTGCATGTCACTTACCCAACGTTGACGCATGTACCTCCCAAGCGCTTGCCCTCGACTACCATGGACCTGATGCCATACTTGCCAGCAGCAGCGCGGGCAGTCGCAATGCCACCACTGCCACCACCAATGACGAGAAAGTCGGTTTCCTTGGAAATGGGAGCCATGTTGAGAGCTGTAACGGAGAAATGTCTAGACAAAGAACCAACTCGGCCTGAAGCTAGTCTGGACGAGACAACAGAAGGCCGAACAAGGAAGGACAGAGAGGGCATGGACGAAAGATATAAGCCACCACAACGGTGTCCGGGCTGGTATCGCAAATAGGAGTGGTCTGGGCGGACGCAGGGTCGGAGAGTAAATAAAAAGACGGCCGCAGGGTATCGGTTGCGACAGCTGCGGTTGCGGTTGGTAATCCTTCAGGCACGGTTGCGGTGCTGTTGGGGCGGGTAGTTGTCTGTGTCTGCGAGGACTGTGCAGGCTGGCGGCCCCAGGATTTGGAATATGTACCTTACGCTAGTGTCGGCACACTGTCTTAAGTGGGGGACTACTTACCTAGGTACCTTGCTCCAATTGTGACAGGCATATCAGAGGACAATTGGGGATTTGGAATGGTGACGTGACCTGGACCCTATGTGACGCAAGCGCAGCCGTGTCCGGTAACCATGCCGAATTAGCGGTGGTGGTAGGATTGTAGACATAAAAGTTCCCGATGTTTAATCCGAATATATATCATTCCAGATTACACAACCAACAGAGAGAATCCCGACCTCTTGTGTCTGTAGAATCTGCTACGGCTTCTCCGTCTTTCTTCTATCTTGCCATCCTCTGAGTAATGATATCATAGGAACCGCATCTCTCAACGAAGCTGAAAAGAGCTAGTGTACAAAAAAATAATAGGAGACGAGTTATGAGGGTGGGTTATGGTAGGTAAGCAACGCAGAATGCCGAATCGCGTGGAAGTCGATCATGTAAGCAAAGACTCGACATCGACCATCGGGTTTCTCAGACAGTCCGCAAGGGGAAAGTCTAGATGATTTATGAGTTGTGAAACTTGGAAATTTGAAATACCACTGAGAGTTCAAATAGAGGTATGTGCTATAATCACCCGTGGATGGATCCCGGGAGACGTTGGGATGGAAGGCAGGAACGGGACTTTTGTTTGGTCAATTGCATTGGATGCCACCGTCAAACATCCATTTGCATCTGATGCGCCGGAACGATTGCCGCGACAGGAACCTAGAATTTGCCTGCCGCAGTTACCCATACCAGCAAGGTTCTTGAAGCCCGGCAGGCATTTGGGCCTAGACCATAATGGAGTTCTCGGCAAGAATTGACCAATACCGCGGAGGACAGGTGAATTGCCAAAGTTTTTACCCTACAGTGTCAGCTACATGATAACAGAAGAGACGTACTGGACAAGACGTCCCAGATAGTGTGGTATTTTCACTTTCATCTACAAACTTCCACTATTCCTTTTGGGGCAGCGAGAGACCGAATCAAGACAACACAACACAAACACCAGTCGTCTCACCTCGCTCCAGGCATCTCACGACTCTCCAACCGGATACTCAAACGAAAGAGAGTCTCTCACCCGTTCGCCATCAAAGAGGCGAGAGCTGTGTTTGCGTGAGCAACCGAAGATAGGCGTTGAATTTCACCTTCAAGCCACTCGAATCACTCGGCTGCTGGGAGAGGCCCGGATACAACAAATTGCTGTCTTTACGATCGCTTTCGAGGAATTTTTGGACTTCAGGCAAGTCCGGTGTTACCGGCCAGTTGTACACCATGCTGTCCAAGCATCCCCAATTGGCCAAGCTGTCCCTTGCTAAGTTGCAGGAGCTCATGGTCCGGTGTGGTCTGCCAAAGTCTGGTTCAAAGCTTCTACTATTCAACCGTATTCGAACCGCTGCTAGAGAGCACAAACCTTTGGAGCCTGAATCTCGCATTCTCAGCATCGACCTGGGTCTCAAGAACTTTGCCTACAGTCTTCTCACTCCAGCCTTGCAAAACAGCAACGCCAAGGCCCGAGAGTATCCTTTGCCCGGAGACGAAGGGATCGGGTTCAGCAGGGCCATGACCGAAGGGAATTCTTCTACTGGAGACAAAGGAATTGGGTTCAAGAGGCCCAGAGCAGAGAATGTGATTGACACGGCCTCGTTCTTCGAGCAGCTTGAATCAACCACGAACAACGAGTTTGTGCGAAAGCCCGGATCAAATCTGATGTGGGAAAAGGAGTATGATATGAGTCTCTATGATATACACAACACTACAAGACGTGTGGCGGACCTGCACAAATGGCGCCACCTCAATCTTTTGCCCTGGCTTGAAACGAACAATATAGACGGAAGGAATACGGACGCCATCGGGGAGAACTTTGCCCCTAACGCCATGGCCGACATGGCCTACCGCCTTATCACGGAACATATCCTGCCCCAAACCCCCACCCACATTCTCATTGAGCGTCAGCGCTTCCGCACCGCCAACGCGGCCGGCATCTTTGAGTGGACCGTCCGTGTAAACATGCTCGAGTCCATGATCTACGCCATTCTGGAGGTCATGAAAGCTCGCGGCGAGTTCAAGGGCGTCGTGGTTGCCGTGCCGCCCAAGCGCGTGGTCAACTATCTTATAGACAAGTACGAAAATGAAATACCCCACGTCGAACAACTTCACCAGTCCAAAAGGTTCACGCCAAAGCGGAAACCGGCTAGCCTCAATTCGTTGCCTCGCGAAATTTCACCCAAGGAGGATCAGGATGACGAGCTTCTCAACCCGTTCCAGGAGCCCATCAACGTTGACGACAAGCAAGTTAATGCCAAGATCAAGGACGTTAAGAAGGCCCGCATGATGCTTTTGGCTTCGTGGTTCAAGAACCAGGAAAAGCTCGGTCTCGCAAACAAGGAGATGCAGCGCATGGCCCAGTATTTCGTAAGGGTCGTTCCTAGCAATATCCACAGTCTGATGTATCTGACCAAGCAGAAACTGAGGAACGATGCTGTAACAATGCCGGAGCCAAAGGAACTCCCCGAGTCCCTCGGCGTTGGCACATTGAAGGGCAAGAGGACGGAGAGAACGGAGCGCGTTACCAAGGGCGAACACCTCGAGAAGATTGACGACTTGTGCGACTCGGTTACTCAGGGGCTCGCCTGGATGGAGTGGGGGTTACAGTTGGAGGAAGCTATCAAGAGGAAGCCGTGGATTATGGAGGATAACGTGGAACCGGAGAAGCCCAAGCTGGGAATTCCGGAGAGGAAGAGAACAACGGGCGGAGGTCTATAAAACGGCGGGCTCGAGACAGAGCTACTGTATGTACGATAAAGTGTTGTCAAGATACCTGTCACAAAAATGTAACAAACTGCGTTCTCTCACTGCGTTGCCCGCGAAATCGTAACTACCACCTTGCAAAGATGACATATTGTTACAGCGCCAGACTATGTATAAAAACATGGGTATCATATTAATCTAGACCTCAAACACTGCTTCAACCAAGAGATCGACCAGCTACCTCACTAAACTCCAATCCTCCCCCTTCAGCCCTACTCACTCCAATACTCATCATACATCCCCTCTTCCCGCTGAGTACTAATCCATTCCTCACTCGCCAGCCCCCTCGCCATCCGTCTCCTCAGCCCCTGCGGATCCTTATGCCAGTCACACGCATAATCGCACTCAGGCACCTGGGTCTCGCCAAAATACCTACAAATCGCCGCATGCCGACAAGAACTCGTATCCTCACAATACGCCACCAGCCTGCTGAGGCTCTCCTGCCTCGCCTGCTTATTATTGATCCCATCCGCTCCCGCGTGTTTCGACACCGGCTCCCTCATGACCAAGTTACACACCCGGTCCCTATCCTCGCGACTGTAATAAAGAAAGCAATAGCTCGCGTTCCCGTCACGGCCCGCCCGCCCGGCCTCCTGGTAGTACCCCTCAAACGACTTGGGCAGCCGCCAGTGCACGACGAACCGCACGTTCTCCTTGTCGATGCCCATGCCGAAGGCCGTCGTGGCAACGATGATATTGTACCCCGGCTCGTTGGCGATCCACTTGGCCAGCGTCTCCTCCTTCGTCTGGTTCGGCAGCTTCGCGTGGAACGGCCGCGCGCCGATGCCGTCGTGTCGTAGCGCGGCCGCGAGCGACTCGACTTCGTCGCGGGAGATTGTGTAGATGATCCCCGGGACGTTCTCGACGCGCTCACCGGTGGCGTCCAGCTCAGCTTTACGATCCGCGGCCGCGCGGCGGTCGTACACACCCTTAAGCCAGGTAACGAAATCGTCGTAGCGATCGTTGGCTTCGTCGCTCGTGAAACGCACTTCAAGGTGCAGGTTCGGTCGGTGGGCTGTCATGCTGAAGATCTTCAGTTTTCCGGGTGTCTTGTCCAGCCCGAGTGTGGTGAGCACATCGCGGCGGACTTGATCGTTGGCTGTGGCGGTGAGACACATGACTGGTACATCGGGGAAGGTCTCACGGAACCAGGAAAGTCGCTTGAAGTCCTTGCGGAAGTCGTGACCCCATTCTGAGATGCAGTGGGCTTCGTCAACCACGATGCGTGCTAGCTCTTGTTGCTCATAGACATGTTTCAACTTTCGCCGGAAGTGGTCGCCGGAGCATAGCTCGGGAGTCACGTAAAGAAGCCGCGTAAGGGGATGCCCCGTTGCGAGATCTGCGTAGATGTAGTCCCGCTCCGGCATCGTAGTGTTGCTGTTTAAGGTGCGAGCGTCCACATCTGATGCCTTGAGGGTTTCGACTTGGTTCATCTGAAGAGTGTCAGTGGAGGGTAGCGTGGACACATGTCTGAGGATCGATACCTACCATTAGACTGAGCAATGGAGAGATCACGATAGTGACTGGGCGGAAAAGGTCAGGACGGGATTATCTCAACCGGAAGCCGTGTTGAAGATGAGAAACATACTCCCACGGTCAATAACGGCTGGAAGCTGAAAACACAGACTCTTGCCGAACGAGGTGGCAGCCTGGACGAAGACATCATGGCCGTCGAGGGCAGCTTTGATGATATCTCTTTGATGTGGTCTGCAAAAAGCGGTTAGATAATATCATGAAAGAATCGGTATGAAACTGTTCATACCTGAAATTCTCCTTCCCGAACTGTCGACGAAGAGTGAAGTCTATGTCCTTGAAAGAGTCGCTCCTTAGGAGAGGCATCGCGACTTTTGCCGTTGGTGTTTTTCCCCGCCAGGTCGCAGGAATTGTGTGGCGCCAATTTCCATCAAGACCGGAAATTGATGGATGATCGAAGCCTTACAGCTTCAATTTCTGACCAGAAGATTGCAAGAGTAAGGGTGACGAGTTCATCCCGTTACGTTGGCTTTGTCGCGTCTTATTTGTTTACTTCCATCACTGTGCACTTGAAGTGAAGTGGAATTGAGGCTCCGTTTGGCCCAAAGTTGTAGGGTATTTCCAGCGTTGGTTGGCGGGTTGAGTGCCGAATTGCCACTGTAAGCAGCACTGTAAGGCCCCACCGGTTCAGCATTGGGCGAGGACGGTGCGATTGCAAATGGCGGGGCCCGGATCAAGCTTCATGCCCGATCATGGTTAACATCCCATATCACGAACGGCCACACGGGATATGACCATTTGCATTACCATCAGTCTTTGATCAGGTAGTTTCATGGCTGTTCAACCTCGCAATGCTTAACAGATGCTACGACCTGTTCACGTTCTTCAAACTTCCTCATACGTTTACGCCCAGCCCATCACCTAATCCAGCTACTCATGCCCAACTCCAAACGAGATGACGAAGAGCTCACCAAACCCCCGGAATAACCGCCCACTTCTTCTCAACCTTCTCCCTCCCAAACTTCTCCATATACCACTGCTTGCCCTTCACGGCCCTAGGCAACATGGCCGCGACCTCATTTAGCAAGAAGCACCTGGCCGGCAGACACCCCCAACCAGCCGCCATGTAGAACCCAAGCCACTCGATCCACTCGCAAAAGTAATGCGGGTAAAGCATCACCTTGAACAGGCCCGCCTTGGGAATCTCGTAGTGCTTCTCCACCGTCTTGCCCGGCTGGCCCTTCTGCCCATTCTGCTTCGCCAACCTCTCCTGCCTGCGGTTCTCCCGGCGTCGGATCTCCCGCAGCTCGTCGTCGTGGTAGTAATTCGCCATCAGGCCGACGTAGAAGAGCGCAATTCCGCAGGTAAACTGGAGCGTGGGAAACGAGCTGGATAGCTGCTTGGCCCATGCCGCGTGGCTCGTGGGACCGTAGGCGGCCAGCCAGGAGCCGATGAGGGTTCCGTTGATGATCTGGAAGCCAAGAGCGGAGAGCCAGACGACGATGTGCATGGGCGCCATGCTGGGTTGCAGGAAGGGGAAGGCAATGGCGCGGTAGGAGTAGTGGATGACGAAGAGGCCGGCGAGCACCTTGTTTTGCCATGGCAGGTCGCTAAGGGTGAAGCCGTGCTGGGCGGGGAGGGTGCGCATCATGTAGAGAAGGGTCATGAAGCCAGGCGCCTCCATGGTGAGCCAGCCAATCCGGCCGGGCAAGTTGAGGCGGCTAGTGACTGAGGTCTTGCCCATTCCGTACCAGGAGGTGGCCCATTGAAGGGAGGCGGCCTAATCAGCTGTGTCAGTTGGGATGGAGAACGTTCAAGGTAGAGCTGTGACACATACCACTGGGAACCATTTCCACAGGGAAAGAATGAGATCGTAATTCTCCCTCGTGGGAGGATACCAATTGTCGATTAGGCCTACGGTGGTCGTCATCTTCCTCTCTGTTGGCGCTCGGCCGACGACTTATCTGGTGAGGTTGCCAAGTCAAAGGTGAACGGCAACTTCCAAGCTATCGGTCCGCGGACGGGTGATGTTTTCCTCAGAACCCTCTTGTTCCACTGAATAGGGATGGTTATGACCCGACCCGATGACCATAAGGAAAAACCACAGAGAGAAGGTGCAAACCGAGGGAAAGAAAGTGAGAAGATGCAACGGATAGTTCGTAAGAGTTGTTTATATTCGTTGGCATGGGCCACTTTAATATCACCGTCACCGATGCTCGGACGACCAATGATGTCAATGAAAGCACTCCGCAATCATCCCAACAGACGGGAGGCAATCTAACCTCGTGTTACAGTGATCACTAACGACATTTCCGCCTATCACCGCCCAGATACTGCCCTGAAATGTTACCACTGGTTTCATCCGTGATGTATAGCTGCAGACTCCCAACAAAATCACCGGACAATATCAGTTTTGTTGATACCACCCAGTATGACTACATTGGAGACCGCTCTACTCTCTTCCAGGGAGTATCTAACCATTGGAGATATACTGCAAGTCGAAAAAAAAACCCATTCTGACCATCAAGGAAACAAATCCTCAACTCCAATCCTCTTTGGTATCATTCGTTTCTTCATCATGGCACTCGAACAACACACTGCACCCTTGTGCCTGAACTTAAACACCAAACCACGCCACGCGGCCAGAATAATGAATGGCATCGACTCAAACTTAATACATAAACCACCATCACATCACAACACATTTTTCGTCCCTCGGCGTCCCAGGAACTGCTGCCGCGGGAACCGGAATTCCCTGCCTCATCGGCCTTGGTGCCGCCGCGTTCGGGTTACCAGGAAAACCCGACTGGGGTCTACCGCCCTGGCTAATAGATGAAGACCCAGGAGCCTGGGACGGGTTTCTCAATCCCCTTGAGCCCGCGGTCGAACCCAACCTTTGCGGAGGACTTGCCGCTCCCGTGCGAGGAGATGTGGCTCCTGCTCCGGTAGCAACAGTGGCGCGAGTCGCGGTAGGGCTGCTTGAGGGATGGCTGGGATGCCCTTCTGGAGGAATATACGGTGCCTGTGTAGCAGCGACATCATAGCTCGGTGGAGCATCTTCTACTGCTTCATCCGCTGCGCGATTTGTGAACGGCTGTGGCTGTTGACCGGGAAGAGGAGGAATGAGTGATCTCAGGGTCTGACCCGAAGTTCTTGCACCGGTTCTGTTCGCTGTCGGACTAGCTCCTCCACCATTGTTCGCAGAGACGTTCATCGAGCTGGTGCTTCGGCGCATGGACGGAGCTGTGGAAGCAACCGAAAGGGAGCTGCGTGATGCTAAGGCCGCCGCTCTTTGGCTCCCTAGACTTGCGGTACTGCCGCCTCTGCCGCCTCGTAAGCTACCACCCCCACCAAGACCACCACCGCGCGCATGGCCTTGTCCGCGGCCCTGGATTTGCTGTCCGTTCGGGGTGCGTGCTTGCTGCTCGATGAACTGCTCCGAGAGTTCTCGTTCCCGGCGTCTACGTTCTTGCTCTTCTCTGTGACGCTGTTCCTCCTCCTCCTGCAATTGAAGTGCTAGCGCAAGGTCGTGGTCCTCTTGTTCATGCGAAGGGGATGTTGGGGCATCTTCCTGCACATTGCCCCTCTGGTCCCGTCCCCTACGGCCCTGAACCGTCGTCCACCCACTGCCCTCTCCCGAGTTACCGTGCGATGCGGCAGAATTGTTGCTAGGGTCGTGTGAAGCACCGCCGACAGGGCGGAAGTCACCAGAGAAGAACTCGGCTCGTTCACCATTCACATCCACCAGCGATTCCCATACTATCTCGTCATGGGTGGCGTACCCTGCATCCGTGACAAGTGTCATGAGCTTCCCAGTTTGTGGGTGCTTATATAAGGTAGTAAAATGGTCGTTCCGGAAGAGAATTGCCACAGCTCCTGGCTTCATGGAACTGCTAATGACGCCAAGCCCCCATGTTGTAAGTTGTGTGGCCGATGTTTTCCAGAAATCTTTGATGGCAAATATGTCCTGGAGCATTTGCTGTTCATTTTCGGTCAAGCCCTGTCCATCGGGGCTGCTCAGCTTGGCTTCCAGTTCCTCTTCGCGGAACATAAGGCTCTGGGCGTCATCATACGACGCCGCTTGCCTCTCGAATGCCCCATAAACCGGATCATTCTTAGGCGGAAGCCAACCATGTATCAAGGGTATGGAGAAGGTAGAGTACAACCTCATCTCTCTCGTACTCTCGAAAGTTCCCGGAATCTGACCACCTCTCTCCGTCGGAGGCAAATTGCTAAGTGATGTCTGGTTGAAGGCGTCTTCCATCTGCTTAGTCGGGACAAAGCGTGGGTTAACATTCATGCCGGTATGAAGACTCTGCAGAAAGTTGTAGAGTTCGGTAATGTCCGGTAGAACGGCATCTTCGCCCAGTCGTCGCTCAGACATCAGTTCGTCAAAGACAGCATCAATAAGCAGCCCGAGACTGACTTGCTCTCGCGACCGAAGCGTCTCCACGAGGACCGTGTTGTCCTGATGTGCCGGTGTAGAGAGGATGAGAGCGTTGACGAGCGCAAGAAGCGGACATGGTCCATTCGCATTCTGAATCAGAATCGGCGATGTCCTCGGGTTGGCTTCCGCTGTGGCGTCATACCAGTTGATCCTCTTGATTTGGTATGTCTCGGACCTGTCAACCTGGCGGAGTGGTTGCGTAGATGAACTGGCCTGCGCTTCAGTAGACCTAGGTGGTAACTCGGGTGCATTATCTCCTGTTCTTCTCTCGGGGAGTGGAGGGGCTTGTTCGACGACAGGCATCGAATTAGGGGGCACAGTAGATGTTGCAGTAGAAGCCACGGCAGGCGGTGGTGTAGGAGGCACGACAGCTCCTATTGTAGGAGGCGCGGCAGGTGCCGGAATGTTATTCTCCGTGGCCGGCTTAGGAGAGCCCTCATCGTCGTCGCCAAAATCCTCCCAAGTGCTCCTTCGTGATGGAGGGCCAGGACGCGTGTCAATATCGATCAAGTTCCAGTCATCTGCCGTGGTAGCAGGCGGTTTTGCCGGCGCCCTCCCTCTGGATAAATCGCCCAAGTCATCCCATGCGTGCGAATCATCAAGTGTCTCCTCTCCTGTAGTCGGCGGCAAAAGCTCAGGAGCCTTTTGTAAACGCCGTTCATCCCATTTTGCAGAGTCCTCATCAGAGGGTAGTAATAGCAATGTTGGCGGGCTCATTGATGGTCCAGGGGTGAGCTGCTGAGATGAGGTTGGAGACTTCCAAGGGTCTCCTCCGGTGTGGTTCTGTTGCAAATCCGGAATCAACGGTTGTGCAGGGCCTTCTTCTTGGTGATTCGGTGAAGGTTGCCAGGGGTTCTTGCTCTGTTCAGGACCTTCGGATATGCTCAAGTTTGAGAAAGACGGAAACAGTACAGGTGGTACGGGTGGTGAATATGCTGGTTGTGCCGGGATCGTGCCTTCTCCTTCGTTGGCTGGCGTACTTCCTAGCATCTTTTTCTTGAACGGATTAGTTTCTGGTTGTCCGTGGGAACCTCCTGGTCGCAGTACGGTTGGTATCCGGTTGATATCGCCTCCTACCTTGTCTGCTTCCGTCGCACCGGATTTTGAAGGTTGAGCATTGCCGCCGGGCCTCAAAACGGTAGGCACCCGGCCAATGTCACCTGGCTCTCCGCCAGTAGCAGACCTGTTCCCTTCCGGGTTGTTGTCGGCCCAAATATTATCGTCCTCGATGCCTGATAAGTTGGAGAAGCTCTGACCGGGCCTCAGAGATCGTGGCACATCACCGGCTTGTCCGTCTGATGCTCCCTGGCGTTGCTGCCCCTCACGCTCGTCATTCCACGCCATGTTTGCTTCCGAGTTCATGGCGGAAGACCAAGATGGTTCTCGTCGTACTGCCGGGTCCAGGGTAGCATTTGCTGGGAGAGGTTTCCTGGTGACCATATCTCGAGAGTCGCAGATCAATGGCAAAAGAAACCTAGTGGTCGGGAAAGTGTCGACCGCCGAGAGGATGTAGGCCCGAGGAAGCCGAGTAAGCGCGTCTAAGCTGCAATGACTCGAATAAGACCCTATTGAGTACGTGACAACGACCTCTGGATTATGTATCGTATAGATTTCGTGGCGTCTTTCCAAACAGATTCGAACGTCCAAACAGTCCTGGCCGCGGAATATCGTTCAATCGAAACAAAGCAGCCTTTCGTAGTGAAGTTCGAGGTCGAGAGCGGTTCGAAGTTGAGTGAACAGCTGCGTCATTGGCGCACGACGTCTGGAGGTTCGAGGATGTTCCTGGGATAGCGCTGCGTTTCTAGCACGAGACGGGGGCCTAGCATGGGTGTCGTCAGTGGATTGCTCACTAGGATCCAGCGCAGAAGCGATTGGAGGACAGCGTGTTTCTTCGGGTCTAAGTTAGGTACTTACACAAGAGCAAGAGTTGAGTTGCAAGGGGTGAACAGATGGCCTTCCTCGATAAAGCCAGTATGGTGTTGTTGATGCAAGTTCGCAATGGCAGTTGACTCTTTCTAGCGCGAGGTGGTTGTAATGCTCAAATGGTCGATGAGAAATGGAAGAGACGGGACGGAATCCCAGCAGCTGGAAAGGTGTGGCAGTGCGAAGCTCCAAGCAGCTGCGGACTTGGACCCCTCAAGGTTCCCGTCGTGAGGTAGTGGGACTCTTTATCTTGTGGCGACCTTGGTGCTTGGCCGCAAAAGGTTGACTTGTAGGCTGAGAGGCTGACTGCTGTCACCAACCACATGAAACGATATAAAATGGCGATAAGAATCCGTCGTGGTCTTAAGGGGAGATTGGCATTGGCAACGTCATGGTACCAAAGACTGGAGAGTTGGAGGCTGGTGGAATGCTTGGCCGAGCATGAGGACAAGGTAAAAGCAGCCTACATCTACGAATTCAATGTCGTTGGCCACTTTGACGGCCTCCCAACCATGGGTCATGCATGGCAGGCTGGCAGCAGCTACCCCTCACCACCTGCCTAGGCGGTCCAGGGCGGCCAGGGACATGAACAGGCATCCGATATTCCAACAATTCCACTTGACAGGAACTCGGAATGTCAACATATCATTTCCGTCTGTCACCAAATCGTGACCTAGCAAAAGAGATATTTTGATAGCTCAAGACAAGTTGAAGTCACATGGCCTTCAGCAACCCCATCATTCATACTCTGTAGGTCCAAGCGTTGAAACGTCGCTGAGAAGGATTACCCAGCGCTCTATGCATAAGGTATACATATATATTAGGATTATACAAACACCGTTTCTCATTAGACGTCAAGCCAGTACGCATCAAGTACACGTCCCGACTCCCGCTCTGTCTGTAAGTCTAATCAAGAAAGGTCTTGCGCGGAACTGGATGCCATGCCTACAGTTCGTTATAGCACCCAGCGCTTGAACCCACAGCACCAACCTCCCTATCACGACACTTGTCTCCCTAACCCAGACATCAGCCCTCCCTTTTAGAATTTCGATCCCGAGGGATAAAGGGTCCTGATCCGGATACAAGTTGGTGTCTCGAAACTCTCGGCCTTGGCCAACTTCTCCTTGTCCACACTGAACCACCCCTGAGCCTCCTCAATCAACCGCCGCTTCTCCGTCATCTCTCGCTCGCACTGGTTCTGTAGCGTTTGCACATAGATGACCTCGGCCTTCTGGTCCAAGTTGTACAGCTTCGAGGCGGAATATTGCCTGACATCGTTCGGGTTGACAAAGTAGTTGACCTTGACGTTGGGCATTTTACGTGCCATTGTGAAAGGGGACTTGGCCTCCTCAAAGCGCATGGCCGGTGTTGATGGCCCCGATGTCGCTCCGGAGAAAAACGAAGAGATCATGGGGAAGATGAAGAGGACAATGATGGGCAAGAGGCTCATGAGTGTGCTCCACATACTGTTGCCTCCTCCTTGTTGCTGTCCAGCCTGCCGAGGACGAGTCCTGGGCCTTCCTCCGCCGAATTGGTGCACCCGAATACCGGGCCCGCCGCCAAAGTTGAAGACAAACTGCGGTCCCCCGTCGAAAGCTATGAAGAGAAAAGAATGTCAGTAAACCGAAGTCCCGTATCCTGCAGATTCAGAGGCGGGACACATACCGGCTCCAAACGGACCTCCACCGAAACCTCCTCCGCCAAAGAACCTCGCAAACATTTCCTCGGGGCTAATATCTGCGTCGTCTCCCCACATGCCTCCCTGATGCGCCCTTGCTGCTCCCCTATTCCCAAACCCGGCAAACGGATTCTGCTGCTGCTGCGCGCTGGCAAACCGGCTGTCCGGGTCGGTTCCGAAGCGGTCATACTTGTCGCGCTTCTCCTTGTCGCCCAGGACGCTGAATGCGCGCGCAACCATCTTGAAGGCCTCGTCGGCATGCTCGTGGCCGTTCTTGTCCGGATGTGTCAGCAGCGACTGCTTGCGGTAGGCCTTCTTGATCTCGGCGTCGGTACATGTCTTGGACAACTCGAGGATCTCGTAAAAGGCAGTGGGTTCGCATCTCCGGATTCGCAGGACCGCAGCCTTTTGCTCGACTGTGTATTTGCGCTCCTGGTTGCCCTGGTTGTGCTGGCGATTGTGGGCGGATGATCCGCTAGAGGCATCGGCCCCCGAGGTTGTGGCTGCGGGCATAATGTGCCCTTTGTCTTGTGGTCCTGGTCCGTAAGACGCTAGTAGGCACGGTCGGTGACTATCTTTGAAGATGAAGTCGAAGGTGATTGTCTAACCCTAGACGTCGGATCGTCTCGTTGGCCGATCTTTCGTTGCGAAGTACTGAGAAATGTAGTGACGCAACGAGGCAAAGGCGGTGTCCCTGACAACGTCGTGGTTTGTGAAGCAGGACAAGAAGAAGCCGGGCGACAGGTCGGCGACAAAGACTTGGTTGTTATCAGGATCACAGATCCGAGTGGGAGAAAGAAGTTCTAAAGCGTTCTGGTGTTTGATGCCAGGCTCAGGGCCGTCCGGGTCGCGAATGTGTAAATGCCTTGACAAGGAGAGCGGACAGGTGAGTCGAAAGCGTGGCTTTTTTTCTGGAACCGCTGCAGCGCGGAGGGGACCGCCAACTTGTCCAAAAAGTGTACGTACTAGCCTTATCAGTTGCAGTCAGAGTGGGATGCTACAAATATTAGACGGACATAGGGAACCATTTAATACGTTCAGTATTCAACGCTTATACCTATTTGAGTTTTATACTCTACACAGCCGTGCGTAGCGCCGAGAAGACACGCATGGAAACCAACAACGGGCTCGGTCAGGGAGCCGGACAGCATGGAACTTCCGCGCTCACCTCCATTTCCTTCCATTTCATTCACGCATGGTCCGTGCACCAGACCGGAACCGGGAACGGTGGAACCGTGAAATTGGAGACAGGACGGGAACGGGCAACAAGGATGGATCTAGTTTGCTTAGTCATTCAACCAGTTGTCGTCACAGCCTCCTTCAACTGACATGAGCCGATTCAGAAGCTGCAGATAGCTCAAAAATCGTTAAACAAAAAAAGACGGTGTTGAAGATTAGTGAAAAGATCAACAACAAATATCCAATTATCCTCGCCCATCATGTCAACCGAAGAAGAAATCAAGACATCCGCCCTTGACAAGGCCAGGGCCTGGGGGTGTAGGTATTCCACTATTCACTCGCTCACTCTGCCTTACACCCCTCCATGTTCACTTACACACAATGAAACAAAACGAAACACTAACACTCAAACCCAGCCTCCTCCCTCCCCGGCATGGGCTTAGCAACCCTCATCACCGCCCTGCACTGGCGTCCCTTCCAGGCCCTGCCCATGCTCTTCACTCCTCTCCTCATGTTCTCGAGCTACCTCAGCGTGGCCGGCTTCAAAATCGACAGCGCCGGCATGACGGCCGCCTGGAGCGGCATCTACTTCCTCCTCGCCGCCCGTCGCCGTCCCGCTGCGCTCAAGAACAAGTTCTCGGCTCGCGGCGCCGTGCGGGCCACAGCCATGGGCCTGAGCGCTGCCAACGTGCTTGCCGGCACCTACACCTACGTGACGGGTGATCGCAAGGCCGAGGAGCAGGAGAGGAAGGAGATGGACAAGTGGGGCATGTACAGCGATAGCGAATGAAGAATCAACAGGGACGGTTGAGATGCTGCGAAGGGAGCGAGGCCGTCCTGGCATGTAGGGGTGTGTTCGGGAGGGCCACGATGGACAGTTCGTGGACCAGTGCACTTGTTGCATATCCAAAAGTTGCTAGGAGAAGAGGGGCAAGACGGGCTCGTTATTTCGGGGGTCTTCTGTGGGAGGAGTTATGTGTCTGTATCATACTGTATCATAAAGAGCAAGCATTCGGCGGCGTCAAAAGGGCGGGAAATGGCAAACAAGGAAAATTCGGCTTTTGCACAAAATCACACTCTCTGAACATGTTCGCTTTGAGCAGCACACGCCCCAAATGGGTGTTGAATTTCCTGCTCACTCCTCTGGGAGTTATAAGCTTGAATAGCGTAACACTATATGTGCAGACCCAACACTGCGACGACAACGACCATAATCATAATATGAACATAGGAAACCGCCCTAATGAATACCAGGGAAACCGTACGAACGCCAGGAGACACTCAGCACTTGATAGTCTCCACTCTCCATCCTATCTAATCTCTTCCATGCAAGTGATCCCAATTCCGAATTTGGGTTCGTGGCCATGTAAAACCCCAGAAGGGAAGCCACCTGTGTATCACATCGTCTGCCAGCCTCCAGATTCCCGGTATGGAAACACCCCATTTGCAACGCTACGCCATTGCACCCGCTCTGACGCAGGATATCCGCTGGATCTTAAATTCCGACTTAACCAAAAATATCGTAGTGTTTTCCCCTTTATGATTCAATACACCTCACTGCCGGATCCAGCTGCGTAACGAGCTGCGCCGCGCGTTTATCGTGCCCGTGGAATTTGTGTGGGGGCCAAAATGTGTGATATTATGACCGAGAAGAACCGACGAGCATCCGAACGTGATGCCGAAAAGCTACTGAGTGAGCAGCTTGCGATCCACTGCTTCCGAAGCTGGCAGCGAAATTCCGGAAAAATGATACCAGAATAACAAGAAAATGATGGCCACGGCTGTGGAGTGGGCGAACTTGGGCGACGCAAATCGCCCCCACGTCGTGTTGTCCTTGGAGAAAAGGTTCGAGATTTGGGCCATTTCGAATCCCTGGATGTAGTTGAGATCTGTCTCGCGAACTTTGGGCTCGGCATAACGCCGGTACTCGTCCAGGATATTGTTCACGTCCCAGCCAAGAGTCTTGCGAACAATTCCAACCACACAGCCGGTGCGATGCTAGACAACCAATGTTAGCTTGACCGTTCCATTTAGTCAAGATATCGTCGAGGGATAATTTACCTTTCCGTGGTTGCAGTGAATCATTAGTGGGTGGTTGGCTGTGTTGAGCACCAGCCGGAGGATGGCCTTCATCGTCGTGATGGGAATTGCCTCTTTCTTGGTGCCCTTCATATCGAAGACGTGATGCTTGATACCATTCTTGCTGAGGAAAGTATCATAGCCCTCGGGGAAATCCTTTTGGACCAATGTGCTGGAAAGCCCTCGTCAGTACGTTTGGGGTGGGGAATAGTGTTTCCGAATCGGGTAACTTACACCATGGTCTTCAACCCGAGGCCCTCGATAAACGGGTAATCTTCCGTCTGCGGAAAACTACTTCGGTATACTCCAGGGACAACGACACCGAAATTCTTGGGGCGCCCATCCGAGGTAATGAGTGGAAGAATAGGGTTTGGCCGCAAGGGAGCTTTGGCACTGTGGCTGTACGCTTGAACGGCATGTGAAGGCTCAACATCGCGAAGTGCGTCGGGGAGGCTAAGGTGTTCCTCTTTGCTCAAATCTGACAGATCCGTATCCAACGACGTCGCGGCAGTCATGGGTGAGCACTCGAGGCTCGTCTGGCGGCTTGAGCGGCTACTTTGGCTTGTCGATGTGCCGATGGAGCCTTTTCTGTGCGGTTCCGCGTCCGCCTTCTCATCTTCCTTTGTCATTTTCTCTGACTGAGGCCCAAGTGGGGCCTGCTCTGTTTTCTCACCAACAAATGCTCTCGTGTTCCTCTTCGTGACGGCCTTGTTGCCCCCTACCATGGAAGCCAGGGGTGTCATGGATTCCGATTGTAGCAGTGACGGATGCAGGACGCTCTTGGTTGACAAAACAAGCGTTGAGGCGCTGAAATCGGAGTGGGTCATCAGACGGCCAGAACCGGCCAGGGCTAGGATATGCTCGAAGAGAGACAGGGGAAGCTGGTTTGACCGACGAAATAGTGCAGGGAGGTAGCAGATGGGTTGGCGGTTCGAATCGATCGGCACGGTGGCTCGTGGTTGACCGGGACGTTTTCGGTCTGGTGGACTGTTGGAGGAGGGAAATGGAGAAGATGTGATGACACTACTGTTGGTGGTAGTGGTACGGACGGGCTTGTTTCTGTGTTGACGAGCAGTGGAACCAAAAGCGTCCCAGGGCACTTCTTTCTGGGGACTATAAGCTGCCCATTTTTGCTGATTGCCCAAATTGTTCCGGGGTTGTGTGGGATGCGTCGTGGTTGGATAAGTACCTGGGAAAGCTCGAGCTGGTCAAGCTTTCCAGCGAGGGTATGCTAACGAGGAGTTTGAGATTCGGTGGCGCTTAAAGTTGCCTCCGATCGAGGAGTAAAGGAGGTCTTGTCGAGGGCCGTAGGCGGGGACACGTGAGCGAACGCCGCAGAGTGCTGCAAATGGGGTGATGCAGAGATATCGGGATAACTCCGGTGTGAAAACCAGCTTCGATGTTGAGGGTAGCGTTCTTGTTACTGTGATGATGCCTGCGGGGCGGGTGTCAAGTTGAGCGCATCATATGTCATTCAGACGAGTGGTTGGTGTTGAAGGAAGAAGGCCTTCCATGGGAGGGAAGGGCCGGATTTAAAAGATGGATTCATTGTCAACCATTCATTACGGGTTCGCCCACGGGCACTCGGTCGATGCAGCGAGTGTGACGGGAGAAATTCATGGCGCACTAGCGCAAAACTGTGTGGGGTCTAGGGCATTGATTGTTAGCGGCACTAGTACTGGCTGTACTTGGCTATGGACATGCCGTTTCTTACATGTACGAGTATGCAGTTGTACTATATTTTTGTAGGACACAGATTGAAATGGACACGTCTGAATGGCCAAGCCTCGGCATGACGCCCGGTTGGCCAATCATGGATGATATAAGTCTTGCTTGTCACTGAAAATTCAGTCACCCTTTCAAGAATGGAATGGACGATCCCGCTCTCTGGCGGACCCTGCATTAGGAACATTTTAAAGCTGGCACGGCTGGATCCTTCGACCCGCTCAGTTTCGGTCGGCAGAAAGCTGGCTGGCTGGCAGTTGAGCATTGCACCTGCTACTCGTCGGACGTCCATCCACTCACCCACTGAAGACGGTGTATACGTATGTATTTACAGGCGCTAGGTGCCTAGAGGTAAGAACCAGAAATGAAAGAAGGCGGGTTCCATTGGCACCCCCTCACTGCCCCTGAACCCAGTGTCACAAAGATTCGGTCTTCTCAGTCGTGGTTGCTGTTTGAAAGGCAGAAAAGGCAGTCGGATGCTTCTCTCCGTTTTCACCGTGGGCTTTGTCATCAAAGACTCTCTCAGTGTGAGCAGTACTATATGGATAACTCGGGATCGGCCTGTGGCTGACATCACAGGTACAACCAACATCAAAGAATGAAAATGATGGTACTTATGGGAGACGAACATGCTCCCGGTGTCTCCCGAATTCCCGACCGTGCCCGCTACAGTATCGTAAATGTTCGTACGGAGAATTCCCTCCGGGATTCATCTGGCGGCTGAGTGCTTCCAGTGCTTCTATATTGGCAGAAAGGCAAAGAGTTGGAAGGCCGAATGATCAATGATGCCCATCAACGGCCAGTTCCGAATTCCGACAAAGGCTCTGTGGCCTCAGCTCTCTTGCGGCGCGATCCAAGCCCAACCAAGCTCGTAGACGTGGACATGCGAGCGGAGAAACAGACAAAGTGGTACCAAAACATTCGATTAGTAAAGCAGATATACTGCTCACAGGTCCGAATACATTGCATCCCTTTCTTTACTTGGTAGAGAAACCACTCACTCCTAGCCACCAGCTGGTTGGGTTTCGCTTCGGCCATGTGCTAGGAAGTGCTACTACGGAGTACAAAATGGGTGTACAAGATTAAGTGCCAGTTGGGAATAAGCCAAAGAAGAAGAGGAAAGGGCAACACATAAGTGAATGTTACTAAGAAATTTAAATACCGGTCACATCATCGTTGAGCACGGACCTGGGCGGCTAATTCAAGTTGACATATAGACAGACGTTGAGATTGAGTGTACTTAGTAAGAAGCAAAGTGAAAAAAGGCTACAGTCAGGTCGCGTGAGCACGTAGGACATAACGTCATTGTCTCCTCGCTCACTCGGCAACAGTCCAGCCGCATAGTCCGAGGGCGGGTGGTACCTACTGTTGATTACGAGGGTAAGCAACTTCAAAGACCTATGGTGAGTTGAGGTCGCAGTTAACCTTGATGCCGAACTCAATGCTACTCGAGGATGATGGTGCAAATTAATCAGCAACTGGAATGCCAATGCATCCTCAAAAGGTCCAGAGACAGAAGCGAGCGTCGTAAAGTAGAAGCAGTGGGGGCACTGGAACAGCTAGTCCTACACATCACACGTAGAAAGTTGCAGTGGTTAGCGTGGGGCTTCACAACGTACTCTTCGCAACTCAACCAATGTTCCACCAATTTTAATACAAGAAGTTGGTATCAACCTGATGCATGTTTCCCGTTTCTATAAACTCTCTCCAGTTTTCAGTTTTCAAAGTGGTTATCCCGTCGTTTTTTTGTGCAGGTTTGCAGACCCCTGTCATAAGAATCGCGCTAACAAACTTTGAAGGGTTGATATAACTCCCTACGACAGGGCGGCCGCGCCTTACCAACTGTGGCAGCCATCACCTTCACACCTGATGCCACCCTCTACATACACCACCAAGGGTATAATCGGTTGCAACTGGTCCTGGCCCAGGAATAGGGCAAGACTGGGAAAAACTGTGCTAAGCTCGATTTTTTTTCCCCTCTAAACCAGAATGGGTAACAGACTACTCTCTGAATAGCTTCAATCCCTATTGTATCCACCTATACTAGTGACGTTCTTTGTACCTCTCAGCGCACAGACAATGCCTTCTGAAAAGGGTATAGTGTGATAGTTTTCTGCCATTTTTTAGCAGTTGTACTAACAAAAGTTGAACTAGTAGAAAGTGACCAGTATGAGTAAAAAGTTAGCAGAAATGCCTCAGAAATTGCTAAGTCAGCAAAAACTATTAACCTCACCTCTTCCTTCATTTTCATATACTAGAATAACACAATGGAGCCTCTGACGCACACGAACCGATTTGTATAGTAATTAATATTGCAAAATGTTCTAATATACCGCACGTTACTTGTCACAGGCATTGCATAGCCTGTTCCTGTATATAGATAGATAGAGGCTGTGCTGCATTGGTGCAGCCAGCTGAGTGCAGCTGTCTGAGTGCAGCACGGCTGGTTATAGTACGGGCCCCCGCCTGTGCCCTATGTAGTTCTCGTGCGCGTACAGGATTCTCTTCCTGTTCTGCGCACAACAATCAAAGTCCTAGCTTAGTGCTTGCTCGCGCCCCGTGACACTTTGTTGTGCCAAACCTTCGCATTGAAGCGTAATAAGTGATTTCGGATTGATCAAGCGTAGTAAGAGACTACCGTAGTAATACGGTTATTACGATATCACATTTCGACGAATCGTGCAGTCGTTAAGTAACCTATAGAGAGCGTATGCGATACCGGTCTATACGAAGCGAGCATTAGTCAAGCATTTGAGAACAGCGAGCGAATCGCGAGCGTGAGAGAAGTATCCAACCTTCATTTCCTTTTTCGTCACTCGATCACGACAAGATGTCTGGTCCTGGTGAGAATCAGCCGCCCACGGATCGAGTTGATCTGCGCGAGGTTTTCCCGGCCTTGCTGCAGGGCTTTCAGTACCTCCAACTTATTTGTAAGGAGGAGGCCACTGGCCTTACGGTCCCTAGCAACTTTGCGGAGACGGCTAGGGCCTCCCGTGAGGTCATGAAATTACTTCACTACTTCGACGTCAAGCTCAAGGAGTTCAATGACGAAGTCTTTGCGATTAGAAGCGAGTTGTCTTCGGTCAAGTAGGAGGTAGAGGCCTCCAAGGCACGAGTGGCCGTCCTCGAAGCCCTCAAGGCTCGGCAAGCCGATTAGGTTAACCAATAATAGGCTAAGTATACCGAAATTGTTAAAGAGAATATGATGCTGTAGAAGAACGTGGTAGCTATGTAGAACGATATTGACTCCTTGCGCGCAGTCCTCTCGTAGAGGGAGTTCGATATTACCGCGGCAGAGTAATAGTATACGGATATGCTTGCGGCCTTAGCAGCCCAGAATGCAATACTCGACGAGTTGCAGGCTGGCTATAAAGACGCCTTGAATAAGGCTGGCCAGGTCCATCAGCTAACCGACGAGCTCAAATACACGAAGGAGCAACTTAAGAAAGCGTAAATCGAGGCCCAGTTGGCGGCCGAGCCCGAGGTTGTATATAATAAGCCCGATGGCGCTCATCCCGATGGCGCTCACCCCAACTTCTTTGCCCGCGTCGACGGCGAGGACGTTTGGACCGACGTTTATACGGCGGACGGTAAGCTTGATAGTATAGGAGGAAGTACTGGCGGCAAACCTAATGGAGGATTTAATATCGGAGGATTCGGGGTTGACGGTACGGGCCGTGCTGACGGTGGCGGCATGGGAGGAGCTGCTGTTGGCGGCACTGGCGCTGGTGGGTTCCGCGTTGGCGGTATGGGAGGAACTGGCGAACCTTCCGGCCTGACACCCGGAATGGGTAGGGGTTTCGGCAACGGAGGAGGTGGATATAACGGACCCGGCAACGGAGGAGGATATAGCGGACCCGGAGGTTTCGGCCCCAGCGCTCCGAACGGTTGGGTTGTAGGCCCTGGCGGTCATTTCTTCTAAATGCCCCTAGCGGCACCTTACCCGCGTCGTCGTAACTTCTCTAAAGACCCCGAGGCCTTCAATAGCGAGGAGACCGACGTGATCAAACGTTACAACCGCTTTGTTACGTGGTCTACAGCCATTCGTATACGTTGGGAGGTCGACGACTTCAACTTTCCCGACGAAAAGACTAAGCTTTTGTATGCGATGGGTTGTTTGGGCGGCGAGGCACGCGTCACTGTTGCTTCTAGTGTTCGCAAGATCTTAGATAACCCTCATTACTCGGCGGCCTGGGACTGGCCTACCGGCGCGGCTTTCCTTGACCATCTAGCTAGCCGCTACTAGTAGGGTGACGTGCTGGCGGTTTCGGAGAAGGCTATGTCGCAACTTAAGCAGGCCGGCAAGTACTCTAATTTCGGCAATTTCGAGGCCCAGTTCGTTATGCTGGCTGACAGGTGTGGCTACGACGCGGCTACGAAGGTTCGTATGCTGAAGGACAAAGTTAGTAAAGAGCTTCGTACAGCTATGTCTTACCAGTACAACACTCTTGATCGTGAGGATTGGGAAGGATGGGTAAAGATGTGCCGCGGCTTGGCCAAATCCCTGGACGAGGCAGCATTCCACAATAATGGCAACTAGGGCAACACTAACAATAGCGGCGGTGGCAATAGTAATAAGGACCCCGATATAATGGATCTCGACCGTCTGAAGATTAACGACATCGACTAAGAAGTCATCCAGTAACGCTTCGCCGCTAGATAGTGCATCAAGTGTGGTAAGCCCGGCCACCAGGCTAAGAAGTGTCGTAGCCCTATTAACTACGGTGGTAAACTTAAGGTTAGCAATAATAATAATAGCGGTGGCAACAATAATAAGAATAACGGCGGTAGTAACAAGAACAACCAGGGTAAGCAGAACGTGCGCGCTATGGCTGATACTACTACCCCCGCCGAGACCGCTGAGACGGCTGCCCTGGAGACTACCGACTAGGGAAATGGCGAGCCCTCGGACTAAGACGTATCCGAGGGCCCAACGGGGGCTACAGGAGGAGGGAGAGAGATCTGAGTAGTTCTATTAAGGATATGAGTGTCTACTAGGCTCTTGCTTACTGGAAAGGCGAGCCTTTATCTATAGAAAGCTTAGATGTTTGTAGACAGAATGCTACTCTCTTATCTACCTACCTTTAGTGCCCCTAGCGCAATGGTGAAATTAACTGTGTTTCCTTGGTCGACTCTGGTTGTACGGGGAAGGCCTTCATCGATAAGACTTTCGCTGAGAAAGCCTGCTTTAAGCTCCATAAGCTAGAAAAAGCCAGGCCGTTGCATTTGGCTGACGGAGAACTTAAGGAATGGGTTTAGTACTACGTCGAAACCGAGATGCGGGTCGGCTGTTATAAGGAAACGATAAAAATGTTCGTTGCTAACCTAGCGCAGGAACACCCAGTCATCTTAGGCTGGCCATGGTTGCAGCTGTATAACCCAGACGTCAACTGGGTTACTAATAAGGTTATTTGGAACAAGGCTTGCGTTGGAAATTGTATTGATAGAGAAGAGGTTATTAAGGCGGCCGTAGTCACGGCTATGCCACCATTACCGAAAGCGGGATAGGTGGCTCTAGCCCCGGGAGAGGCTGGAAGGGCGATCGCCGAATGGGCATTAGCCGGTCTCACCACTGCATAGGAAGGTAGCTAGGGCATAATGGTCGAAGGGTGGGTAAATCTATCCGTAGCAGCCAGCTTCGAGGAACCCTTTGGACTAGAACGGAAACCAAGCAAGATTAGGGCAATGGTCGAGGTTAAAGGAGGCCGTAGAGTTTGGATAATGGCTAGACCGGAACGCATCAGGCACCCGTATAACTATAAGTTCGACATCGCGGGGCTGTAGATGGGCCCCCTCGACCTTACGGATTTTAAAATCGTCAACGCCGAAATCTTTATGTTGAACTCTCGTATGAGGGGGGTACGTTTTAGCGCTACTACATGGGCAGAGCTTTAAGAAGCTTAGAAGGACAAGTAGTGCGTGGCGATGCCCACCTTGTTAGAAGACGCATGGCGAGATATTATGTAGGGGAGGGGCGAGCCTTATAAGAAGTTCTTTGAGGACGAGAAGGTCTACGACCTTATTGATGTAATGAAAGTAGAGGCGATAGGGGAGCAGACTTCGGCGTCCTCCTTCCTACCTGGCGAAATACTACGGTAGTTTGTTATACGTGTGTGTAGACTGGGGGACGAACTAGCGAAACCTACGCCAATTGAATTAATGGAACTTGAGGAAAGGAAGTCTACCCCGCTGACAGATATTGACTGTATTTGCGGTATTATAGAAGAGGACGTTGCGAAGTTTATGGAGAAATCTACGAGACTAAAGTATACCCCGGAGGAGATTAGGGACCGTTTCTTAGATGAGTATAAGGATTTTTCGGACGTTGCGAACCCTAGAGACGTTGACGTACTCCCGGAATACCGGTTATACGATTATAAGATCGAATT
Organism: Pseudoneurospora amorphoporcata; assembly: GCA_033297205.1. Lineage (NCBI taxonomy): Eukaryota > Fungi > Ascomycota > Sordariomycetes > Sordariales > Sordariaceae > Pseudoneurospora > Pseudoneurospora amorphoporcata. The sequence goes on along the minus strand of MU859230.1, from coordinate 7,100 downwards.
GATCCCGGGCAACGAGTTGCCGTACTCGAGGGCGAGGCCGATGTTTCTATAGGAGTTGAAGGTGATAAAACAATGGCTGGATGACAATTTGGCCAAAGGGTTTATCCGTCCGTCAACCTCAGACGTAGCATTACTAGTTTTACTGGCACGAAAGCCGGGCGGTGGCGTGAGGATCTGCGTTGACTATAGAGGTATTAACAATATCTCCTTGAAGAATAGGTACCCCTTGCTATTGATTAAGGAAACTTTGGATGCGATTTGTAAGGTAAAGTGGTTTACGAAGGTCGACGTTATCGCGGCGTTTAACCGTTTGCGCATGGCGGAAGGTCACGAATGGCTGACAGTATTTATTACGAGGTTTGGACTCTACGAGTCACTGGTTTGCCCCTTCGGGTTGTCGGGAGTACTATCCTCGTTCTAGAACTTCATTAATGATATACTTTACGATATCTTGGACGTGTACGCCACGGTATATCTCGATGATGTCCTTATCTTCTTAGAAACCTACGAGGAGTACGTCCAACACGTCCGGGAGGTCCTGAAACGCTTGAGGGATGCAGGGCTACAGATTGATATAGACAAGTGCGAGTTTCACACGTAGAGAACGAGGTATTTGGGCTTAATTATTACCCCGGGGGGTATTGAGATGGATATGGAGAAGGTGGAAGCTGTGAAAACTTGGGAGGCACCGACATCCAAACGTTAGTTGCAACGCTTCTTAGGTTTTGCCAACTTCTACCGACGCTTTATAGCTAGGTTTTCGTCGATGGTAAAGCCTTTGTACGAGCTGACTAAGAAGGATTCCCCTTGGCAATGGGAGAAACGGTATGAGACCGCTTTCGAGACTTTGAAGAGAGCGTTTATATCCGCTCCCGTCTTGAAGATTTACGATTGGGGGAAGCCCACTGTAGTTGAAGTGGATGCGTCAGACTGGTCCTTAGGGGGCACCCTTTTACAAATGCACGATGATGGATAGTTCTATCCGGTCGCTTACTTCTCCGCTAAGTATACGGCGGCGGAATGTAATTACGATATCTACGATAAGGAGCTGTTGGCTGTAGTAAAGGCACTGGAAGAATGGAGGCCCGAACTGGAAGGCGCAGTACGACCGTTTGAAATTATTATAGATTATAAGAATTTGAAGACCTTTGGGACAACGAAAAGGCTCACGCCACGGCACATGCGCTGGTCCGAGTTCTTATCACGTTTTAATTTCACTATTAAGTATAAGCCCGGCTCTACCAACGTGCGGCCTGATGCGTTGAGTAGGAAGCTAGAAGACGTACTCCGGGATATTGAAGACGATAGACTATAGGCAAGAAAGAAGCCTCTGATCGACCCCAGTTGCTTTGACGACTCCTTCGGTAATATATTGGATACCGAAGGGGAAGGAGAGTTCTACGTTAACGTAATGACCGACATAGGGGAGCCCTTAGTAATCTGTACCCTTGAGGGGGAAGGAGAATATGATGAAGGGGACGAAGGTATCTATACGGATGACCTACTAGTAAGGTTATATGCTATTTCCGTGTAGATGGTAGAGATCACCGCAGTTATCAAACATGGCTCGCGCTGGCTAAAGCACTTGAAGAAGGTTATGCGCATACCCTTCGCTGAGTGTTACCTAGTCAACGATAGAGCGATGTTTCGGGATAGAGTCATGGTACCTCCAGACGACGAGAGGACCCAGCTGGAACTCATCCACCGCACGCACGCTTCAGCACCAGGAGGCCACCCGGGGAGGGACAAGACATTGAATATAATGAACCGTTCATACTGGTGGCCAGGGCTGACCATGGCGGTTAATACGTACTGTAAAGGATGCTTGTCTTGCTCTAAGACCAAGCCATTAAGGCACGCCCCAGCTGGTTTCCTAAAACCACTGCCCCTGCCAAACGCCCTATGGCGTGACATTTTAGTGGACTACGTTACACCTTTACCCAAATTAATGAGAGGGGGCAAGGGTCTAGCCTACTAGTATATCGCCGTCGTAGTGGATCGGTTGACGAAGATGAGGCACTTTATACCCTGCGAGGGCTTAACGATAGAGGAGTTGGTTGAGAAGTTTATCGATAGGATTTACACCCTCTATGGTCTGCCAGATACTATCGTCTCCGACAGGGGTGTCCAGTTCGTTTCCACCTTCTGGAGGCAGCTGTCGGATCGGTTGGGCGTCAAGCTTAAGCTGTCATTACTATACTATAAGGAAACTAACGGCTAGACGGAGAGGATTAATGCTGAGATGGAGCAGTATTTGAGGACATTCGTTAACTGGGCTTAGGACGATTGGGTGGATTGGCTGGCGCTGGCCGAGTTCTAGGGTAATAATCTATAGTTATCGACGACGGGGGTGTCTCCCTTCTTTGCAAACTACGGCTTTCACCCACGGATGGGAATAGAGCCGTCGAAGCCGATACCACCTAGCACTACGCCAGAGTAACGGAGGTAGATGTTTAGGGCGAACGAAATCGTGGAGCGTTTTAGAAAGGTTTGGGACAAATTGATCGTCCTTTCCAGGCAGGCACAGGACTGTTACGAAGCGGCGGCGAACGTAAACAGAACGGACGCGCCGAAGTACAAAGCTGGGGATATGGTCATGCTCAGTATAGAGAATTACGCCACTGGCAGACCTACCCAGAAGCTGTCACCACGGTTCGAAGGTCCCTTCCGAGTGATGAAAGCTGATTCACACTCGTTGGAGTTATCCCTGCCAACTAACATGAAGGTAACCCACATTGTCAATGTCTCCCGCGTTAAACCGTACGAGGAGGGCCTACTGGGGTAGTCCGAGTTGTTTACCGATGTAAAGGCCAACAAGGGCATGGTTATCACCCGTATAGACGACTTCGTAGAAGAGAAACGCTGGGAATTCGAAGAACTGCTGGACTACCGTAAGAACGATAGTGGCTATTACGAGTTCTTGGTGAAATGGAAGCACGATCCCGCCGACTGGCAACCCGTTGCGAACTTGGATGGGTGCTACGAGATGGTCTGGGAGCTTCACGAGAGACGGCCAGACTTGGGCGACCCTCATGCCAACTTTAGAAAGGGTTGGAAGGCGTGGTTGAAGGCCAGATAGAATCTAGCGCCACCGATGGCCCCCGAGCTACCACCAGCGGGACGACCAGTGCCGGCACCGGCGCGGACCGGACCCGTGAGAAGGAGCGCAAGGTTGAACAAAAAGTGATATTCTTTTGAGCAGTCTTAAACGATTTTTCAACCCCGGGAGTTAGTTTTGAGAGGGGGTAGTGTCACAGGCATTGCATAGCCTGTTCCTGTATATAGATAGATAGAGGCTGTGCTGCATTGGTGCAGCCAGCTGAGTGCAGCTGTCTGAGTGCAGCACGGCTGGTCACAGCACGGGCCCCCGCCTGTGCCCTATGTAGTTCTCGTGCGCGTACAGGATTCTCTTCCTGTTCTGCGCACAACAATCAAAGTCCTAGCTTAGTGCTTGCTCGCGCCCCGTGACATTACTGTCGTCTCCGAGTTGCCTTTGCTACTGCAGTAACCATGGCGTTACGTGCGGTGACTGGGCGTTGCTAGGCTACCCCAATGCTCATCCACCCAAGAGGACCACCACATATGGTGAAGAAGGCCAAAGATCTATACAATGGGTCAGTCAAGCAATTTAGAGACCTCTTTCATATAGATCAGCATACCTTCGATTCCCTAATCAAATAGCTAGAGGATAACGCTAGTCTAAACTCAACCCGCCACCAGACTACCCGCTAGAAGGTTATGGTTGCTCCTTGCATTTCTGTGACGAACGGCAGTCTGATCTGCCTAAGTGGGATAGCTGAAGGTAAAGATTATTAGTGTTGTTCGGTGAAGCTAAAAGGTTCACAACAAGTATGGTAGCGTTATACGTGTCTCGGTGATGAAGATCAATTGACTACTGTCGAACTATCTGACAATCTGAGTTCTCCCGTAGTCCCTTTATACCTCCTCGCCCTACTGCGAGATATCTGTCCTCGGATGTTCACGCGGTCGTGAACCCTATAGAATGTGTGATGGCTCACTCTGGTGTTGGCTCACCGTGAGCCCTGCTCACCGTGAGCCTGGCTCACTGTGAGCCCGTGCGTCAGTGAGCCTGCATACGCCCTTCTGGCCCGTGCTTGACCTCCCGGGTGTTACACTGGTTATCACCAGTGAGTGGTCGGATCTTGGGCGACCCTAGTGTCGCTTAAGTTCGTAACAATTTCTTCAAGATTATATAGAGCACTATGAATGAAATCATAAAAGATATGCTGCCCCGCTTTCAACATTTACACTGCGCCTTTATTACACTACTAAAAGATGACTAACTAGATTCTAAAATCGAACTTAATCTAGTGCTAAATGCCTTCAATGGTTATATAGGAGCTATCGGCGGGACTCACGTAGCCGCGTATATAAGAGTCGACTAACAACAATAGTGGCGCGATCGAAATAAAGAGGTGATGTAGAACGTGTTCGCCGCGGTCAGATCTAACTACTCCTTCAGCTATGTCCTTACTAGTGCAGAGGGTTCGATTAACGACGTAGTACTTTATGCTCAAGCTGTCACATGGACATTTGCCCACAGTTTTAGCCTTATAAGTGCCGCTGTAGCTGCTTCTGAAGTAGCTGCAGCCTGCACAAGCATGTGAATAATACATGGTAGTGAGCTATGACAGCAATCACGTACGACAATCACAGAGGTCTAACCCTATGACATGAGCATCATCATGAGGGCGACCGAACGAAGGCCGGCGCCAGAAGGAAGAAGGAGAATGGTTGGAAGCACTCAGGAAGGTCCATATGTATGAAGACCACCAGATAGATACCTTGAGGCATTAGGCAACAAAGCTCAGTGCGTACCTTAGTACGTACCAAGCCTCTTTGGTATAAGAAGGTCTTGAAGCCTAGCCTTTGTTTGAAGGGATGAACAAGGCCTTCGAGACCAAAGTAGTTTATTAGCTAAATTGAACTACTGTTCCAAGCCCAGATTACTGCCCTTGTCACACAAGCTTTCAGTTGTTTATTTCGCGTGCCCAAGGGACAATACTACCTCGTTGACGCGGGGTTTGGTGTACAGCAGGGGATCGTGATTCCTTTTGCCAATATTTATTATTCATGCGGGAGTGGGCATACAGGCTAATCCAGATAAGGTCAAAGCGATCCTCGAGTGGGCGGCTCCAATCTCCTAGAAGGGAGTTCGCAGCTTTCTCGGCTTTATCAACTATTACCGAATGTTCATACCGAACTTCTCGTCAATTGCCGCACTACTTACGACTTTAACGGGTAAAGGTATAATATTCGAATAGATGGCTATTTATAAAGAAGCCTTCCAACTATTTAAAATTCTTTTTACGCAAGCACCGATCCTTACGGAGTGGGATCCAAAACGCCCGACGTTTCTAAAAACCGACTGTAGCGGGTTCGCCCTAGGGGGTTGCCTTACCTAAGAAGTTGACGGCCAACTGAAGGTTATTACCTTCCACTCTCGGAAGTTGGCTCCAGCAGAACGCAACTACCCTATTCACGATAAGGAAATGCTCGCCATTATCGACTGCTTGAAAGAATGGCAGGCTGAACTCCGCAGCTGTGAAGCTTTTACCATCCTCACGGACCACCGGAATCTGGAATACTTTATGACTCGGCAGCACCTTTCGGAACGGCAAGCCCGTTGGGCTGAGTACCTCTCCCGCTTTAACTTCGAGCTCCAGTACCGTCCGGGCAAGGAAGCGGTCGTTCCAGACGCCTTGTCCCGCCGTGACCAGGACCGGCCTACCGACGATGACCGGGAAGCTCGGGACCTCCAGCTCATCCCGGATTCCGCGTTGAAAAACTACGTACGGATCTCGGCGATGGGGACGTAGCGGTATTGGGAGGTGAGGAGGGGTGTGCGAGTGTTTGAAGATCCGGATTTGCAATAGCTTTGGGATATTATTGTTACAAAGGATTCTCTCTACTAGCAAGTGCTCTAAGCGGTTAAGAATAACGAGAGGGACCTCGCTTCTACGAAGCTAAGGCTTTAGATCGCGGATTGTTTTGTAGACGATAAAGGTAGGTTACAGTATAAAGGTAAGCTCTGGATTCCCGGAAGCCCGGTAGTAACTGAGTCCGAAGCCGTAAAGCTCTCCAGCTCCGACCGAGAGCTCAACGCCCTCCGCACAAAGATTATCCAGATTACGCACGACTCCTAAGCTCTTGGGTACCTAGGAAGAGAGGGCACTATAGCGGCCCTCACCCGGTATTTTTACTGGCCGTTGTTAAACGCATACGTACGTTAATTTCTCCGCAACTGTTATATCTGCGGCTCGGTTAAGTACTGGAGAGACTAATGGAGAGGGCTCCTGCAACCTTTGCCTATCCCGGACTAGTTCTTCCGTGATATCCAAATGGACTTTATCACTGACCTTCCCTTATTAGGAGGTAATACCTGTCTCCTGGTTATTAAAGACCGTCTTAGTAAGAATGTTATTTTGGAGCCTATGCTGTTAATGGACGTTGAGACGTGTGCCGAGAGGTTCTTGAGCTGCTTCGTTCGGCACTACGGCTGGCCGCGGTCAATCGTTAGTGACCGGGGCTCCAACTGGACCGGACGGTTTTGGAGAAGGCTTTGCGAACTTCTTGGCATTAAGCAGTTACTGAGCACGGCTTACTACCCCCAGACAGACGGCGGTCCTGAGAGGATGAATTAGGAGGTTTAGGCCTTCTTGAGAGCATATATCAACTGGGCTCAAGACGACTGGCACGAGTGGTGCCCAATAGCCCAGCTGGCGATTAACAGCCGCATCAATACTTCAATTGGCATGTTTCCCTTCTTTGCCGTATACAGCTTCGACCTAGAAACCGCAGTACCGGTCATCCCTAAGACCGCTGGAGAGTCCCGTATTCCAGCTGACGTCCGGGCCCAGCAGTTCGTCGAAAAGTTGTTATAAATTACAGACATCTGTCAAGCCACTATGGCCGTGGCGGCGTAGGAACAAGAGAAGTACGCCAACCGCACTCGCCAGCCAGCAGAAAGGTTCCAAGTGGGTAATAAAGTTTGGCTGAACCTTAAAAACTACGCCTCCCCGAGACCTAAGAAGAAACTGGACTGGTTACACGCAAAATATACAGTTTCTCGAGTTCTC
>MU859229.1:0-77299 GCA_033297205.1 Pseudoneurospora amorphoporcata | reverse complement strand
ATGGTAGCTGCCTTCGCTCGCGAACATCGGGACAGCAATATCGTTTTTCAGCAAGATAACGCTCCTTCTCACAAGGCCAAAATCACTCAGAAGGCAATGGAAAAGATGAGTATCAACCTTCTGAGTGAGAAAAGATTCCCTGCCTACTCTCCAGATTTGGTACCAATCGAGAACGTTTGGCTCTGGATGAAATCACTAATGGAATGGAAATACGATATCCAATCTTTGACCCCAAAGCAATTGAGAGAGGCCATTTAGGAAGCCTGAGATGCCATTCTAGAAGAATTTCTTATAAGGTTGGCTCATTCTATGCCAAAAAGAATGAAGGAGGTAATTGAGGCCAGCGGAGATTCTGTAGATTATTAAATTCTACAATAAATGATAGTTTTGTCGTATGAAATATCCTAGTTTATTGTAAAGATTTTAGCGCCTTGGCGGTACCAAGCTAACCATTTAAATGCCGACAGAGGTGTAAGCTGGGGTAGTGCCCCACCATGTGTGCCGAGCCTAACCGTGTTGGGGTGTTTATCTGCGAATTATTGTCCGTGTTTTACTGCCTCAAGAATTTGTAGACACCCTCTCATCGATCCTTCACAAGACAAGAACCGCCTTTGGCCATGTAAACCTCCGTACAATCGGGTGTTCTTTCAAAACTGTAGACAGTAGGTCTCATGCTTAGACCAGCCCGACCTGCTTCGACGGGGTAAGGGAATGTCGTGGGGTGTGGGACTATGACTTTAATGTGGCCGTGCTACATTCCTAACGTTCACAAAGGCACTCAGGTAACCCAGGTACTTCTATCGACACCCCCCTTCTTGACCGACACACACCCTACGAAGCACCTCCAAGTGATTCTTGAGCCAACAGGTAGGCACGATGGGACATTGGTTTTAATTCTCGTGTGACAAGAATGGAGAATTCAAATTGAAGGGAAGAACAACTCAACTTCTCTTCATAAATGTGGCTGCTTCCACTTTGCCTCCGGTTGGTGACCAAGAGCCAGAGGCTCTGGGCCTCTGGGCCTCTCCACCACAGTTCACACAGGTTGGTTCTCGCTTCGCCTGTGTCAGGCACTTGCAGCATTTTCGATTCATGGCGCCATCATCCCTTTTTTTTTTTTTTTTTTTTTTGTGTCTTACCCACCGTTATATGGATTTCGGTCAACTCAGGTTGCCTTCTCTTGGCCTGCACCGTCGGGCACTTCAGCTTTTATCTTGTCGCTTCCCGAACCGGCAAGATTAACTTGGTCATCCGTTTACCTCGACAGCCGCATGAACGGGCGACGGTGGCCTGGCAACGTGTCGGTTGCTCACACTGTCCGATCCTGTCATCCCAAGGCCCACGCTCCAGCACGTTCGGCAGGCGGAAACTGGGGAAGGCCTCAACCCCGATGGGGTTTGCTGGCCACCACCTGCAATCACGGCGCATCACCTCCTCCCTCGACTGGCTGGACTCATCATCCCATCATTTGCGACACAGCTCGCGTCCACGTAACTGCCGCCGCATTGTTGGTTTGGGCCACCTTCAATTCCCAACTCAAAAGCGACACCACCCGACGCTTCCAGGCTTCTCAAGCATAGCACAGCCGCCAAGTTTGAAGCGTGATGTCTGCTCTCTGATGTGCCCGCTATAACCGAGAGCATTCGACCTCAACATTCGCTTTATTGATTATATCTCCAAACAATCGCGTGCATCCTGTTTTCTTGCTCGTCGGATCATGGGACTGTGGTAGGACTTAATCAGCCTGCAAGTCAACATATGCTCGGAAGAAACCTTGAGGGTATCACCACCAAACCTTGCGGACCGGACGGATCGTACGAGACCAACCTGCAAACCTTCGACTCGCTCGCCCAGCCGCCGAGCCACAGCCTTCACGAACACCTCGAACGACTTGAGGACACATCCCTTCGGTCGGAAGCCACAGGCTGATACATAGTTGCCCCATCCGAGGAAAATTAAAAGTCGGTCCACGCAAGCTGTCAGGCACATGCTTCGCCTCGCTATCTCTGCAGCTTTGCCGACTTGTTTCTCATAAGTCCTCTAGTCGTCAGCAAGTATCGAACTATTTTGCGAAGCGTGCCTGAGCGATGAGCGCCGATAACCCGTAAGTTTCTTTGTGTTCACGAATCACCGTGATATTTCCCCTATCACATCTTGTCCCTCTTCACGTTCGTTTCGTTCTGCCATGATGCCTTGGTCATGTACCGGTGTGATCACCCTGCCTTGGGTCTTGGTCGATGTCAAACCACCAGAACAACCGGAGGTCGCCCCCGGCTATCATGCAACCTGACCAAGTCCTGAGCTGCATCACCAGGGTGCTTCATCCTGGTTGCTGGGTGGGTGGACTTCTCTACCAGGTACACATCACCACGCAAACATCTGGAGATTCTTTTCCAGGCTTCATGTTACATTCCATGCAGAATGGGATTGCATTGAAGCACCTCGTTGTCCTGATTACACAGCATTTGAACCACTTCCGCCTGAACCCTGTGTGGGGGCGAGAGTTTAGCCATCTTCCCTCGCCATTCATTCAACATAACTTCCACATCTGGTCTTGTCATTTAAAGTGGCCAACACCCCTGGCCTCTGCTAACCATCAATACCCAAAAGGCCCTTCTTTTCTTTCTTTCTTCTTCCTCGTCGTTATCACCATCGTAGGTGTAAACCTACCTCTTCGTTGCTCTCCTCCCATGCCCACTCTTTGCAATTCCATTATGCTCACTCACTTGAATCAGGGCCGAAGTTCCCAGGTGATGATTGACGGGACAGGCTCACCACAACTTTTTGCATATCATCATCCACAGTCGTGGTGGGACGATCCTTATCAGTTTACTAATTTCCTGGGCAGGGTTCTCGTTGACGATGGTTGGCCACCTCCTGCTGCACCGCCGGTGTCGGAAGAACGGCCACAACGTGACCCGGACACGTTTCTGGCCACCGTCATAGACCTTCTACCGGATATTTGTCCAGAATACGCCCAGCAGCATGGTCGTGAACACGGATGGGATCCAGAACTGTTCCTCAACCATGTTTTAGAGGAAGAAGGCAACGGCACCAAATATCCAAGACGCGTCAAGAAAAGGAAACGAGACGATGAGGATGTGGGCGACAACGCGAAAGAGTCGAAGTTGCAGAAACTGCGCAAAAAATATGAGGGTCATGAACACGATCACGCTAGTGAGCTCAATTATATCCGCGTCGGGTGAGTTTCTTAAACGTCGCCACATTCTGGAGACAAACTTGGAGTTTACCCATTCACACCCGAAGCCTGAACGTAAAACTAATCTTGGACCAGCCGGGCACTTCTTATACAAGCTTTTCCTAAAGCATATGTACCCGACATTGTGGGCGCTCTGCAAGCGCGTAAATTTTCGGTTTACCAAACGTACTCAGCCCTGCATGAGGAATTTTCGAAACCGCATGGCCTCACCTTTCGCAGAAAAGCGGTCAGAGACAAGAACAACATTGAAGAGGTAGCAATCTATGTTGATGATTACACTCCAGAAGGCAGAGAGGCACAGCAAGAATTTCTCGCAGCGCAGGAGGTATGTTCAGCAAAATTAGCCAAGGACGCCGCGGAAGAAGACCGGGAGAGGGAGGAGAAGGAAAACTTCGAAAAGGCGAAAGCGGAAGGCGCCATCACCGAATGCGGGTGCTGCTTTGACGAACTTCCCTACAATCGCATGGCGCACTGCAATGGTGACTCGCCTCACTGGTTCTGCTATGATTGCGCTCGGCGGCAAGCAGAAAATCAGATTGGGCAGCAGCGGTATCATCTAGGTTGCATGTCTATGGATGGCTGCGAGGCATCTTTCTCCAGAGATCAAAAAGACCTGTTTCTGAATGACCGCCTGAAGCGTACCCTGGAGCAGATCGAGCAAAATGACAACATTCGACGGGCTGGTATCGATGGCCTGGAAACATGTCCATTCTGCAACTATGCTGCGGAGTATCCCCCAGTGGAGGTCAACTGGGAGTTCAAGTGTCAGCAACCAGAGTGTGGGGTGAAAAGCTGCCGGCGTTGCCGTCAAGAAACCCACATCGGCAAGTCCTGCGAGGAGGCGATGGCTGAAGCAGCCCGTAACAAGGGTGAAGACGCCAAGCGAAAACTCGAGGAGGCCAGGTCATTGGCGATGATTCGGGAGTGCTACAAATGTAAGTCCTCATATTATCTTCCTCTGGTATCTTGGTTCAGGCTAACACGACGTAGGCAATAACCGATTCATCAAAGAAAGCGGTTGCAACAAGATGACTTGTCCCAGATGCAGAGCCATGCAATGCTACGTTTGCAGGCAGCCTTGCGATTACAGCCACTTTGACGATGTTAACAGAGGTGGCAAGAAGGGCAACTGCCCTCTCTTTGAAAAGCAATCATTGGATGAGATTCACGACAAGGAGGCTCGAGAAGCCGAAGAGAGGGAACGAAAGAAGCTGCTCGAAGCGGACCCCAGCATCAATGCTCAGGAGCTTGAAATCAAGTTTGACGAGAAGCTTTTTCCAAAACGCCAGCAGCCTGTTCATGCTAACGGTGTGCGTGTTCCTGGAGCCTACCCCGGTCCAATTCCGGCTCGAATGCAGCATGTGCTTGCGGGTGCGATAGCGCGACGTCCAGCCTTGCCAGGGGCTGCACATGTGCAGCCCGTGGGACAGGAAGCCGATCTCCTACAGCAGTGTCAGTATTCTGCCCCCCTCGAGACCTTGTTGTCCATCCCACATGTGAATGCTCAACTGACTTTGCCTCTGCCATAGATTTCCTAGGATTGCCGCTGGGACCAATGCGAGACCGGTTCATGGAGAGGCTGAGGTTGGGGGGCCCATACGCGCTACCAGCAGCCCAGAGGAACCGAGGACCAGCTCAGCAACCGGCTCAGCAACCAGTACAGCAACAACAAGGTCAAGTGGCCAACGGCTATGCTAACCAAGCAATGAACCGAGGACTTGCAGGCTATGCTGCCCCTGGCGTCCCTCCAAATCTCCGGCCCAATCCCAATCCTAATCCTAATCCCAATCTCAATCGCAGGCCTGTTCCCAATCCTGCCCCCAACCCATATCCCCATGCTGTTCACAATCGCAATCCCCGTCCCAATCCTGCACCCAATCTAGTCGGGGCACCACCGCCGTATCTAGGATTTGGACACCACGTCATTCATCACAACCACAACCACAACCGCTACAGGCTCAACGCGCATCTCCCAGCCAATGTTCCAGAATGGAATCCAGGTGGTCCAGATCTCCTCGGCCTCGAACTCGGCCTTGGACCCCTTCTCCCGAACGACGGATTTGGTCTTCCCCAAATGGGGGCAGCCCCGGTGCCAAGAAGGGCCGCCCTTCCTCCTCCTGTGGCAATCAACAACAGGCCAATCCCGGTCTTCGACATGCGGATCCCTGGCCCAGCCCAGGTAGCAGCGGTATCTCCTAGACAGCAGGTTCCTGTTGTCGATCTCACTGCTGATGACTAGCCGCCAGAGGCGCCAGGTCGTCAAGATCAGGCAGCTCCAAGACCTCCTGGACAGCAGGAATCTGATGAGTGCGAACTAGAGATGAGACGTCTATACCATACCATCCGTGCCCTCCGTGTTCTCCCTGGTCCCCTACCTTCCAACGAGCCGGGTCCTACTGAACGGCTGCAACATGTAATGGGTGCCGTCCCTGATGTCTTTCCTGATGAGGACATGCGAGAGATGATACGTCTATACCGTGCCCTCCTTGTCTGCCCTGGTCCCCTTCCTCCCAACAATGAGCGGGGTTTTGCTGACCTAGTTCGGGCACGGCTGCAGCGTTTCATGGATGCCCTCCCTGATGTCTTTCCTCTTAACGATGAGAACGGTCCCATGACCCAGTTCCGGACCCTGGGCCGCCCGGAGTGGATCCTGATCCCAACCATGCAGAGGATGGGTGATTGGGCAATGTGGTGTTCGCTTCGGTCTTTTTGACGGTTGCATCGTGTCAGTAATGCTAAGTTTCTATCAAGGAAACAGAAATCGGCCTTGGCAAGCCTGATCTGGCGGATAGGACTGACGACGGAAGGCATCTTGTAAGCCCAAATTATCTTCGTTCGCAGCCTGTTTTCCGCGTATCACGACAGCTTTTCCTGGGATGACAGCAATGTTGCCTTTGCGTCGGTTGCTGTGCATAATCTGCTAGTGATGAGCGAACCTACCGAAGCGGAATTTGATGCTGGCCGGCGAAAAGGGTGATGAAGGAGAGCGAAAGGGATATCGGCTTTCCATCTTTCAACGGAATCGCCGGCATCACTGGCGTTGGCGTTGGCATCAGTTTGCGTTTTTCTTTTCCTAAAGACAAAAAGGAGGGAGGCACCGTTGTTGCATCTTGTATCGTTGCATTATTATTGTCTGGAATGTTTTGAGCGAATATGAGGAGGATTTTGGTTGTTTGTTGCATTTTCAGGGGCTGGAGCATAGCCAGCCACTTGGCGTTTTTTACTTTTTTCTTCTTCTTTCTCTTGCTCTTTTTCTTCTTCTTTCTCTTGCTCTTTTTCTTTGCAGCTGTTCAAAATACATTGAGAAGGGCGAGCGTGGTTAGCAGCAAGTAGCATTGTAGACCGCACGATACCCCCGACGTAGAGCAAGATTGTTATTTTGCACATAGGTAGTAGCAAGGTATATAGCATGCTAATCAATCATATACATTTAATTTCCTTTCTTTCGAGCAGGTGAAAAAATGTAGTCGGTTGACATGTGCGATCATTGCTCTTCCCTAGACTTTGGTAAATATTCGAGGAACATCATGATCAAAGTTTTCTATAATGGTTTCGGATTGGCACGTTTAGGGATGTCGGTAACAGGAGATGAATGGAAAGATGAGCGAACATGGTTCACGCTCGACAGGTCTCGACAGAGCAGCTACCGGCATTTACGCAACAACAGCAACCAAGCTTTAACAGTTGATCCGGATCAGAACATTACGTGTCTTTCATTTTCTGTTCCTCCCAGGGTATCATAATCATCATCCCACCACCATCACCACCGCCACGAATCAGCAAAACTCCTCTTCCCTTCCTCATATCCTGACGTCCTAACTTCCTAACTAAGGGACAAACATAATGACAAACTTAACGCCCCCTCGCGAACTTCTCATGCCACTTCCCCCTCGCCTTAACAGCCGGCGCACTCGCGTCTTCCGCCTCGGGCACTAACTCGATCGTTTCGTGGAGGGTAGTTAGGGTTCGGAGGCCTGCTACTTTTATGTCCATCCCCACCTCCTTTTCTTCTTGTTGTTGTTGTGGTTGTTCAACGTCCATTTCGTCGACGGTTTCTAGTAGCTTGTCGTAGTAGGCGGTGTTCTTGTTGGTGTTTTTCGTTTGAGGTGCTAGTGCTTGTTGTGCCGGGGCAGCAGCTAGTTGTGGTTCTTTTTGCGATACAAGCTGGGAAAGTGGCGATAAGAGAATTAGGCCATTGGAAGTATTCTTTTGCCGGAGAGAATAGGTTTTGGGGGTGCCGTTGATGGTGGTTTTGAGGAGGGCGGCGGTGGGCGAGGGGTGGAGGGTTAGACTGTTTTTGATTCTTGTTAGTAGGTTACTGTAGCTGCGTGTTGGGCTTGGGTACCTCTAATGGAGGGTTGAGGTAAGGCTGGTTGGTGGGAAGGCTTGTGGGAGGTGATGAGAGGCTATGGGAAAGGTAGGCGTGGGGTAAAGTTGAGAAGTTGCAAAGCTGGGAGGTGGATTTAGACAGTGAGAGGTGTTGTAGAAGACCGAGAAGCGGCTAGGTGTAAGAAGACCATTCGAGAGCTTACGTAGGAGGATTTTCTGATTCCAAAAGCTCAACCAGCTCTGGTGGAAGCTCAAGGAGTTTGTACCCTACGCCGTCAGGCGCGTGGGAGAGCGGAATTCCCGCGTTCGCTTGTGCAGACATTGATGCGGTCTTTGTTCTGGTGGTGTTTAGGATTCGACTACAATCGGTGATCCTGCTGGTCGCGAAGTTTGGTGGAAAGCTGGCGTGCAAAATGTCGTGTGTTTGGGGTTAGTGGTTTGGATGTCACCGGGATGATCGCCTATGACGATGTTGATCGCTAGGGGACACGCGAAAGTGCCTCGCGAATCCACGTGATGGAGGTAGTGCAACCCTAACCCGCATGAAGGGAAGTGGCTTCCATCGAATCAGCGCCGTTCAAAGTGATGGACGCCGGATGGAGGTTCCTGCCGCTTCGAGTGGCCCACAGCCCCGCATACTGCATGCTTTCGTGCTAGCCTTCTATTTCTCCAATCATCTGTGACATGGATAGATGGATTGGCTCCAAATAACCGGGACTCGAGGCACACCGATCGTCCTATCGTGTACGGTTAATTGTTCCTTCCTCGTCTTCACCGTCTTCGAGCTGCATTTTCCTCCCCTGCAGGGCGTTGGATGTTGGAGTTAGAACGGGATCCAGGAACTAAACTTGGCTTCAGATCAGTTCACCCTTTGCAAATACAAATCCTGCAACATTTGCGTGTGCCCCTCTCGAGGCCATCGCTGGATTGATCATACAACCAACATAACCCTAACCCCTTTTTCTCACCTCATCGGTGAGCTTTCCCGCTATGCTTGATCAAGGAAGGCTCTCTAAGCCACGGGGCTTTGCTGTGATGGGGATTTGCCAGACTGAGGCAACCACAAGCGTTTAGCTGGTGGTTTCATGATTGGTATTATGCAGTTTAGCTTTCGTTCGTCGTAACGCTTCGCCATCAGGCTTGGGAAGCTGGGGAGAGGAGGGTCCAACCATTGCAACCCAACGTCCGCTCTCAGCTACCGCGCCAGGCTGTACTAATGTTGACCATGTGGTCATGTCGGAAGCCTCGTTCTCTCACTGAATGCATCTGCTGCACCAGCATCGCTTGTGCGAATATTGAACGGAGTGTTGGGTCAAGATCTGCTAGACCGAAGATTGGCAAGGCTTTCCCGACATTGATGGAAGAACTTCGGATACCTATCAGCGTCGGGTTCTTTCAGCTTGTCGCTTTATGTTTTGAGTTACTTTCCGTCATACAGATCGAAATAAAGGTGTGAAAACGATGCTCACTTTCCACTCATCTCAAACGCATAGTTTTACGTCTAGAGGTAGGTTTATTTCCTGTTACAACAGTGGACTCAGCGAGGTAGCTACATAAACAGTCAAAATAAAAAAGGAAAGAAGATAAAAAGAAGACAGAAAGAAGACAGAAAGAAGATAGAAAGAAGACAGAAAAAAGACAGAAAGAAGAAAGAAAAAAGACAGTAAGAAGAAAGAAGGAAGGTATAGATCTTGGTTCGTTCCTCTAAAGAAGGAAAAGAGAATAGATGTTGCGCGGCCGAGAAGGACCAATTGCCGATCACCAACCGCCTACCCACCTACCACACACTCACAGGTATTTTTTTTCTCTCGTAGTTTACATACGCTTAGCAATCCTCGCTGTGCGCTGCCCAATCCTCTCAAACCTCAAACCTGGGCAGCTAGGACACTCCGCACAAAAGCATATCTTTCCTTCCACTACAACATATAGCTGTTTCTTTACCCATAGAATTGTAACTATAAATATTGGGCATAAAGTCTCAATTAAAGATACTGCCACGTTAGGAGAAAAGATGAGAGGACAGTATATCCATTGTACCTCTCTCTACCTACCTTACCAACGCATTTCTTGTTTGCTGGCCATGGTTGATGTGCCACTGTAATGAACTGTACACGTCCTATTAATATAGCGTGTTATCCGCTGTAGGAAGATCAATAGGCCCCTAAGGTAGGCAGCAGCAGAGGCACTAGGTAGGTAGTAGGTACCAAGTTCCCGCCATGTGAAAGTTTGTGATACCTTAACTGGCATTACCTTACCGTTCGGCATCCTCACTTCCCACTATATGTTCTGTGTGAGCGTAAAAGAGCTGATTCAACATTCAGGACTGCAATTGCTGTACTAAAGACATCCGATCGCAATGTCAAGTAGTGTAAAACCAAATATAGGTGGGTTGTATTTACTCCGAACCACCCCGAGCTAATAAACAAACAAACTAGCATTCGATTGTACTTGGTAAAACTCTTTCAAGATCCCGCCTGCCGACGAACGACCTCCTCGTAGCGGCCGTCGGAAAGCAGATTTTGCACGCATTGGGTTCATCCAAAAATTTGAGATGAGGTTGGCGACTTCCACAAAGACTAATGCTCACGGCCCAAAGGTTGGGCCAATCGCAGAGGGGGCCGAGTGTAAGAGTTTTATAGGGTTGTACGAACTAGAAACAGTAGATTCGCTTTGTATCTGGTGTCTTTTGCTATGTTGGAATGGCGGCCAAAGAAGGAAGGAAAAAGATTACTTGACAGATTCACCATCCAGGTATCAGTTCTATAGTATAGTCATCTAGGTTAATGCAGAATGATGGCTCGGACGTGGTTCCAAAAGTGAAGTCCCGAGCCTTGTATAACCACCATCTCATTCCCTCCCTACCAATCTACGATGTCCTGGGGTTAGGTCTGCAGCCATAAGCAGGGTCCTTCTCAAACTCGGTTATCATCTGGAAGAGTCGATTTTGGACTTCCATGCTCGTTAGCCGGTCCCTCTGCTGCTGATCGTGTCCTTTGATGACAAGCAGCTCGCGCTCCACCATGTCAAGAAACTCGTGGATGAAGTTGGTGCATCTGGGATGTTGGTGCAGTTGGTTGATGAACTGCCAGTATCGATTGAGCGGTTAGCATCTGTACCATTCACCAACTGAACAGAGCCCGGACTAGGAAAGCTGGAAGAGGACGGGTGCATAGCCTACCTCGATGACTTTTGGTTTGATGACTGATCTCGTGTCTAGCATGAAGAACGTGCTGGTCTCAAAGGAATTCCAATTTGGATCCTTCATCTTCCGTGCATTGCGGAATTCCTCGACAAGCGGCCAGCCCCCAACCAACCACGTGATGAACTCGAGGTAGACGCACCCCAGCGCCCACATGTCTTTCTGTCTTCCGGGCTTGCAATCCCCGTCGACGTCAAACTCGGGCGCACAATAATCCCTAGATATAGCGATGTCCCCAATATCTCTTGATACGGTGCGGCGTGTGTCGAGTCCGGCCAGACCAAAGTCGGTCAGTTTGAGTGTTCCCCCTCGAAAGTTTGGAGAGTGTGCCGTCAATTCTTTTGCTCCTGCTGGGGTCGAAAACCATAGAACGTTATCGGGCTTGATGTCGCCATGGTGACCCAGCAATTTGCGCGGCTCCTTAAGATGCGAGTCGGAGCGACTTGATTCATAGGCATGGATGTGTACCACTCCGTTTGCGATGCCCTTGCACTGCTCAGCAACCCACCAAACCGTTGCTTTATCGATGCAGGGGGATGGGTGAACCTTTTTCCAGTAGCTGTTGAGGTTGGCTTCGGCAAATGGGAAGATCAGGTAAAACTTGTCCTTTCGCTCGTAGGTCGCAAGGAGGGATATTAAATGGGAATGTCGCTCGTTGCTGAACTTTTTGAGAATGTCAACTTCTTGGTTGAACGTTGAGCGCTCCCTTGAGTGAAGCCGTTTCACGGCAAATCTGCACGCGCAGTGCCTTTCTATTTCCGGCTTCTTCTTTTCCGCGACAGATTCCGGATTATAGGCGCACTACGAGCGAATACTCAGTTAGTGGACATTATTGAGGTCCCGGTCAGGAGTATCATACCTCTTGGTTGTGGAATGTGTGGTGGTCGGGGTGTATTTTGGCCTCGAAGACGAAACCCCCACCTCCTTCTTCTGTGCCCTCTACACCCGTGACCTCGGTAAAAGGCAGGATAGAACGAGGAAACAAGGGGTAATGGTTCACATCCCGATGACCGTCTGCCCGTTCAAAGAACGGGGCTAGAGTTGTCCATTGCCATTGCGAAAATTCACACATCTGGAAGTCAGTCCATCCTCGTCGAAAAAAATTCAATCTCGATCCATGCTGTTCTTGCCTTTGAAGATCATACCTTCCTGTCGGTGGTATGACCAGCTTCAAAGGCAAGTCAGAATCACTCAAACCCTCCTCTAAGAAGTTGATGATTTTGGGCGTCATGTTACACATGACAAGGATCGCAAAGATTTTGTGGAAAGATTTCCTCTTTTCCCTGTGTTCGTGTGTTGTTGTCTGCACTGGGTTTTCTCCACATATCTGCCTCGCATATTTCCATACAAGGTCATGATCGTAAGTCGCACGGGGGAAGTGCCTACGCAGCTCATTTTTCACAGCCCGAGCCGTGATGATATTGTTTAGTGAGTTGGTGGGAAAGAAGCCTTGTGTCAGTAGATCTCGGTTTTGGAGGGCTTCGAACAAGCTGTCTTGGAGACATGCGCCATGCCCCGAATGCCCCCGTCTGCGACTTCGTGGTTTGTGGCCTCGTGGTCTGTGTTCCCTAGAGTACCTTCGCTGCCCACGATCACTGGGGTCACTGGGCTCGGTTGGCCTGCTAAGAATGATCTCATTTCCAAGGTTAGGTAGGCCGCCTTGTCGAAAGGGGGCTATGGCAACCAGATTGGTTTCATTACTACCGTTGTGATGCGCTGATAGCTGGCTCTCATACAACGCAGCCAAATTAGTGAATAATCGAGGGAAAACGGGTCCGGTTGCTCACCTACGTCAACATCAACTCATTATCCGGCTCTTCCATAGACTCTCTTCTCTGGAACTGTTCACCAGTGCGCTCCAAGCCCCGGAGCTGTTCCCTATTATCATTGCTGTCGTATTTTTCAATGTCGGTCGAGTCGCAGGAGTCGGAAGGACCCAAAGATTCGTGACTTTCTGGATCAACTAAGCTGTATGAGAACTGGGACGAAGCGTTCTCAGATATGTGAAGATCTCGGGATGTTGGCAGTGCGGGATTCGGTCTAGTGGGTAGATCGACGGTGGCCCTTCGGCCGAAGATAAAGGATTTAGCGCTTTGAAAGGAGCCCATTGGATTATCGACGGCCTTAGCGGCGTGAAGTCGTACTCTCCGCCGGTGAAATGGTATAGACCGTCGAGAACTCGCCGCTATAAGATGCAACGTCCTTTCACGAAAGAGTGCCAGAAGAGAGGGTTATCCAACAGCACTGGAGTATCCACAATCGTGGGCTACCTCTGAGGATGTGCTTGATAGCACAGCCATTTGTTTAACGACTGTGCCTCTGCAGCTGGAATATTGTGTGAAGCTGTGATCCGACAGGGTCCTACAGCTCGCCAAGACTTGGGGGCCGTTGGAGGTCGGAGGCTGGGAGGGGCGGAGCCTCGAGAATGTCGAAGTTGGAATAGCCTCGTGCCTGGGAAAAGAGATGAAGGCAGCATTGGGGCTGGCGAGGTCAATAAACCAGCAGGCCTGGGGTAGGACAAGAAGGCAACCACCCTAGTGGGAGGACCACCAATTGCCTGTTGCAGACCGGGTTCGGTGAAAAGCGCGGCCTTGAGTGAAGAGTACCTGGTCCAATGTGAGGCCAGGAGGGGGCCAGCCTGCTTCTGTACGCGCTTATTGCAGAGGATACGGACAGTTGCCACGCTCATCAGACCAGGCATTATTGCGCCAGACTGGGCAGGAGATCCTCGGGTTGATTCATCAGGAATAAAGAGTCCGGTTGCGGTGAAAGGGCGATGAGGCGATGGAGAACGAACTGGTTCTCGTGGTAGTTGCTGTCCTTGGTGGAACCTGACCATGACCTTGAGCTGTTTCGTATGCTTCATTATGAGCCTAAGGGATGGCCGACCAAATTACGCCTTCCAAGGCTTTCGCTTACTAGAGTTAGTCAGAGTGGCGGCGCAACTCTCACACTTATTTAACCAGTTTCTCTGGTTCAACGGCAGGATGCTTCTCATGGTTCTCTGCAGCTTCAAATCTCCCTCTAGAGTCAGCCATCTCAATCGGCAACAAACCTCGAACACTTATGCCCCGTGTTCAATTCATCAAGAAACACCCGAACTCGCACGACAATGACGGCCATCGATCTCCGCGCAAGTGACGACAGTAGCGGAGAATCAGCAAATGATGAAGCTGAAGTTTACCAGGAGCAGAACCGCGCCCCAGAATTGTTTTACCAGAAGTTACCCGGACGCACAATTGATCCAAAGAAGCTGCTTGCATTGTTGAAGAGTAAATTTGGAGGCGAGCTGGAGGATGGTCAATACACGGTTTCGGTCAGTTTTGACATCTGGATTGACTCGATGGCTCCCGGACTTACACGTGGTGTTGCAGTTGGTTTCGGGTGTATACAGCGTCGGCTCTCCGCGAAAACTTTCGCATAATGAAATTGCGCTGTGCCAAATTTTACGATCGATAAATCGCCAGTTCGTTTGTCTTGATCTCTCCTCTGCGCGTGATCAGGAACAGCTCCAAGCCGGATTGGTGGTCAAATGCGGCCGGCCCCCTGCCCTGGAAAGCCTGGCTAAGTAATGTTGTTGGGTACCAACTTGGATCTGAAATAAAAAGGTACCTTACGTCTCGCCAACATTCCGAGCCGCCAAGGTATCTATGCACCCACCATTCGGTGCAATGATACTTGAAATCAAGCGGTCTGAAGCATGGATGCAAGGTACCGACATGCAGCAAGTGGTCGGATTGAAATCATCTTGCTGCCCATTCGCCTTAAGAGGAGCGTACCTGCCTCTGATGTTGTACATCACCCCACGAGTCTCGAGGTTTACTGGGACTACAGGAACAACCTCAGAATGAAACACGCTTCAATTTTACTTCCTTCTGTGCCCTGTGTGTGTGTGTGTGTGTGTGTGTGTGTGTGTGAACTGCTTTCTGATAGCGACGAGAAACTGTTAGTCAGTGTACACCTTATTCTTCTTTCTCCGCTGAACTCGCTCTGCTTGAACAGCACGCTCCCGCTTTCTCACCTTTTTGTTATCGCCTTCTCCTGGCTGGGCCACACTTTGATCACACGCGAAACTATTGGCGAAAGGAGACCAACTTGCTTTCTTGAATATTGCGCTGATCATCAGTCTCTTCTGGCCTAACCCAGCCATGTAGCATACAAGGCTCCATGCCCTGGCTCCCGACTCTTGGGGATAACATCGTTCACTCCGCCGTGCTCCAGCCGCTGTGGCTATCGGGCCTTGCATATTCTGAGGAGATAGTCGCCCATACGCGACTTGGGAAGCTGGAGGGGTTATGAGCGACCACAAGGCAACTCGGGCGCCTTCACAGTACACGATTTTCGGTGTCGAGAGCATGGCTGAGGTAGCCTTATTCCTTCCATGCTGCTCACTCAGTAGGTACGAACACAAATGGCGCGCGCCCCATTTCCTCATTCAGTGAAACTCACTTGGGAGTTTGTAATTATATACACAGACCCAGGTATCGCTGCATCTCACGTCGGACACAATCCCCTCTGCCTCCCCTCCATTCTCCTCTGTAGTCATTGTTGTTCTTCAGATACCCCTTAATCGCTCTCTTTATAATCTTGTCCGATGGCCACTCGTTCTTATCTCTAGCATGATGGCACAACTCGATGCTTCTTACGTTCAGTTGCCCCTGCTCTTCGGGCTACTGTTCTTACTGGTACTGCTGGTACTGTACGCACCTTTTCGGCCATGGCGCAATGCGAACAATCCTTCAAAAACTCCTATCGAACAAACCACCATACAGATTCGAGGACAAGTGACAAAACGAGATGTTCTCTATTCCACTGCTTCGGACACAGACTTCGAAGATACCGGCGATTTGGATATCTGTTCGAAATTCCATACACAGTTCCAGCCGAGAGATGACAGAAGCGACAACGACAAATTCTTACCCGAGGGCATGCTACGGGAAATTCTTACACGGCAGATTGTTAGCGAATTACTCAGAAAGGATCTTCCCATCCACGACATCCACAACATCCACGACAGACATAATGTCGAAGAGCTGATCGACTTCACCATGTCCGAGCAAGACAACGAACTTGGAAAAAGGATCTTTGCCACTGCACTCTTCTGCGGTTTTGACGGCATACAGCTACGTACAGCAATCCAGGACTTTCGTGTTTACAAGCAGAACCATCCGGACTTCAAGCTGCCAGTCACAAGTTCAGATGCCTTCTTCACAAGCAGTGGGAGGAAGTCTGACAAGGTTTGGACCAAGCACAAAAAGAATTCCTTCTTTAATAGACAGTGGTCGTTTCTGGCCCCTGTTCTGTTCCCTAACATGAAGAACCCTATATTGAAGCTGGAACACCGGCACATCTTCCCCTGGATCAAGGAGGACCCGAAACCTATCGGAGCCGGCTCGTTTGGAGAGGTGCGCCAGGTGACACTTAGCAAGTCGAACATCGTCGAACCGGCCTTTCAGGTGAGACAAACAACATAAAGATCGTGGCACGGGTAGACGCTAATCGGCATCATAACATCACAACACAGGGTTCACCAATTGCAGTAAAGGCACTCAAAAATGTCGACAAAGGCGACGACGAAGAGAACGATGTCCAAAACAGCCGGAACGAATGGGATCGAGAGGTACGAACCCATATCAACATCAAAAATATGAAGGATGGCAAAGGTCATGCACATATTATCCCATTCTTCGGGGCCATTGAAAAGGGCACAAGCCGGTATCTTCTGTTTCAATGGGCCGATGGGGGGCAACCTGCGCGACTTCTGGAAAAGCCATCCAAACCCAACGCCAACTGCTGCTCTTGTTGAGAAGTTCCTTCATCAATTGAGAGGCATTGCGGATGCGCTCTACAATCTGCACACTTTCAAGCGTGATGGATGTGAAGATGGTTCCTATCGTCATGGAGACCTTAAACCTGAGAACATCCTTTCTGTCGGCAGCTTGAAGGGCGATTTTGGAACCTTGATGGTCTCTGATTTGGGACTCGCCAAGCACCATCCTCTCGCAACAAATCTCCGACGACATCAAACAAGTACCGAGGCTACCACATGGAGGTATCAACCACCAGAGGTCAGCATTGAAGAGAAGAAGAGCATTGGCAGGTCAAGGCGCTACGACATCTGGTCCATGGGCTGCGTTACGTTGGAGTTTATTATCTGGCTTCTCTACGGCAACGATATCCTCAACCAATTCAACGACAGTATCAATAAACCCACCTCCCGCCCTTGTCTACCCGATTTCAACCGCAGCCCGTGGTTCACGACCGACGATGACACAAATACCGCCAGACTACACGACAGTGTCAAGAAGACCATCAGTATTATCCTGAAGAAGGACCCAGAATGCCAGGGTCCAGAGAAGACAGCTCTACATAGCCTCATAGAGCTGGTTAGGGATAGGTTACTTGTTGTTGACCTTGGTTCGGAGGCAGAATTGGCAGGAACCCAGACTTTCGCATACATGAAGTCAGACGCATCAGCAAGTACTCCAGAGATTCGGGTTGAGCAGGTCGATGCAAACGAGCGCAACGTATCACCTCCTGTTAGTCACTCATCTACGGGTCGTGCTACCTCGGAAGAATTCTTGCTTGCAGTCAACAAGATTTTGGCTGACGGTAGCCGCAATCCCTCTTACTGGTTCACTGGAAAGCCCCGCGAGCACATCCGCGCTGAGATTGAGAGTCATATACAGAGGCTTGCTCCCAGGCATCCCGGATCTCGTCGCCCCACGCATCTTCGACCAGAGGTCGCTGAATCGTATACTGCCACCCGACCACCCATTGACGCAAAAGATTACCAAAGTCACGCAAATGGGGACAAAACTGTGAGCAGCTTGTCTACGAGCAGCTTGTTTACTCAAGTTTATAGGAATGAATACCAAAAGGCGACATTGCTTGATCGAACCGAGTTCTTCATCGATAATAGATTCGCACAAGAACTTTTGTGCAGTCCTCACACTGACGGGCTATTTCCCAAAGCCACTTTCGAAGACAAATTATGCGACAAGTGTCATATGTTAGACTTGTTCGAACCTACACTCAAGATCAGAGACAGTTGGAATGGTCTCGAGCAAAGTCAGGAGAGCTGCAGGTTCTGCGCTCTTCGGTTGAAGGTCGCCCTCTCAAGAGACCCAAACAAGAAAAGCCATATCTTACTGTTTGACAATGAACGGGCCAGCTCTCTTCTGCGTCTGAACGAAGATCCCGATCCGGCGATCTCTATCTGCCGAAGCCCAGGTACGCATTCTTCACATTGTTATTGATGTTAACTAAACTCTAAATAACATCGATTCTAACATCAAATTGCCACTGTAGGTTTTGATACACCTGACTCCAACCGTCTTCAAATCGGCTTCCCGAACCTCACGGTTTCTGACAGTCAGCAATTTGGGCTCATGCGCCAGTGGCTCAATCACTGTGATAGCAATCCAAACCACAAGTGCAAGCCTCCACCAAATAGCCCCTTGCCGACACGGGTAATTGACCTCGGATCCAAGGCGGAACCTAGTCTGCGTTTGTATGAAACACAGCCAGGGGATTCCTTCAAGTTCGTTGCCCTGTCACATCGATGGGGAGACGAAGGACAAGGCCACTTCCGTACAACCAAGTCCAACTATTCAGCTCATACACAAGCTATCCCTTTTGAACAGCTCCCAATGAATTTCCAGGATGCCATCCGTGTCACGCGTGAGCTTGACATTAGGTACCTGTGGATTGATTCGATTTGCATTATTCAAGGCATCGGCGGTGACTTCACCGAGGAAGCTAAACGGATGGAATCCGTATTCAGTTCCGCCTACTGCGTTGTAGCAGCAAGCAGCGCCCACAATCAACACGAAGGCTTTCTGAAGACACGCAAGAAGTGGGACTATGTCACATTGACCTCCAAAAAGCCCGGAAGCAACAAGGAAGTAGGAGCAGGAGAGATATATATCGGGCCCTTCCGCGATGACTTTAAGGAGCACGCCATTAATTCTCCGCTTAGTGAGCGTGGTTGGGTGTTGCAAGAGAGGGCGCTAGCTAGGCGAACTATTTACTTCACCGAATGGCAAATGTACTGGGAGTGAGTGCGGAAATGGCATTCGGTGCGAGTCCTTAGCTAAGATAGACAAGTAAGTGATCCTTTTTACATTCTCTAATCCCGTTACTGAGTTAACCAGGGTCCTCTAGCAAACTGCTCGCCTTCCTTGGCGACCCCAACTTTCCATCCAAGCTCTCAGGCAAACAAAGCGACCGCGGCGAGAAGATCCGGTTCTACGAGGGTCTCTACAGCCAGTACTCCCGCCTGACGCTTACCAGACCCGCCGACCGCCCGATCGCCATTGCCGGACTAGAAGAGCGACTCATCCGTGATCTCGACGGCTGCTCTGGGGGTTTCGGAGTGTTTGATGACAAGCAGAGCCTTCTCCCCAGAAGCCTTCTCTGGCAGCGTGACAGAAGATTCCTTACTTTGGAAAAGATTGACAAAATCAACGTCCACACATGGTCGTGGATGGCATACCAAGGTGGAATCGACTACATGGACGTTCCGCTTGGTGGTGTCGACTGGGATCCCAATGTGACTGAGATCAAGGGAAACTGGAACGGCACCACAGGCCATACTGAACAGATGGAACTAAACGCCAAGACGAGAGACTTTGAAATGGGAAGATTGGGTACATCCGAGTTTGACATCGTCTTCGACATACCAGCAAACATGAGCGCCTGGCCATGACGGAAGGTGCGCTGCAGCCGCCATCTTTCCGGAAGCTCAAGTGTGTCTTGCTTGGCAGGATCAAGGGGCATGGAGACCCAAAAGACTTGACGCACTACGTGCTGGTCGTTGCTTTGGGAAAACCAAAACCGACTTCGAGGCCATCGCTCATGCCGTCGTTGCTCAAGCCTGGAGACCAGCCGCAGATGGAGACCTACGAGAGAGTAGGTGTTGGAAAGATGGCTGGGAGGTTTATCGACTTTACTGAGGATAAGTCTCAACCCCGGATTTGGGTCACTATACTGTAGACAAATGGTGGGAGGATTGGAAGGAGAACATTTTGAGAACCGAGTGGCATCTTCTCTTCTTCACACCTCACAATACTGTGGTGTTTTAACCCCTGTTGATTCATACCCTATTCTCTTCTTTTCAATTCCTGCGGTCATTGTGTCCCTTTGTCACTTTCTGGAGTTTCAGGGCAATAGATCGGAGGTGCCTAATGAGTATGGCGCCGATGGTCATACCGGCGAGAACCGATACAATACCGGGGAGTATGTTCTGCGCTGGCGCAAGGTTGGAAAATAAGTTTTGGATTTACACAGCACATAGTAGATTGATTTTCATGAAAATACCCCCGCTTCAACATCAATAACACAGGGTTTTGTCCAAATCCTTTGTTGTGCTTTTATAATTGCTCGTAATCAACCAAACACCATCTTTCCAAGATTCTAAGATGAGCACGGGCACTACCTACACCAGATCTTGAACGCACTTCATCATGGGGCATTGTTGAGCGAACAAAAGGTGATCCTTCCCGCATATGTCAGCCAACGGTTTTACTAAGCCTGATTGACAGTAATGTTTGGCTTCGCTTCCCTTGAAGAATGATCTAGGTGGTTGCATCTCTTTGGTCCTTGAGAGCAGTACATCACCTCCTACAAGAGCCAGAACTTGGTGCCCGACTGTGTAACGACTCATCATTCGTTCGTGTTTTTCTTTTAAGGAAGCTCTCCTTCCTCCACCTTAGCGTCTTGCCATACACCTTCCTCTCACTACCTTGAATCATCAAACATAGTCAACCCCCAAGATGACTCATAGCACCCGGTCTCAACCAAGCAGTAGCGACACCACCATGAACGATCACTCCACAGACCTCTATACCATAGAGCTAGACCCTGAAAGACTAAGACTCAGCGGTCGAATCTCCAACGATGATGACCATCCTTTGACCAATGGCCATCCCCCAACCAACGGCCACCTCACCAACGGGTACCACTCCAACGAAAGCAACACAGCTGAAGAAGTGCAAATTCGGCCACCAGTCCGCACCGTTGCACCCAGCAACTCAGGTCAACCTTCTAGTCACATCAGAACCACAGAAACAGGAGAAGGAACAGGAACAGGGACAGGGGTTGGGTATATATATACGAGAAATATACTGTACAAATAAGCTACTTCGATTTGCTAGTAAAAAGGTATGCGGGGGAAGTACCGAAATTTTTGCGAATTAATTGTATTTTGCGATTAATGCTACTTGGTCACAAGAAGATTTACCGTTCCTAATGCCCTCCTTGCTGATGTTAGCGCGCCCTGTGAGCGCCCCCAGGCCATGCACCAAACAGCCCGTACAGTGCGTTAATGTCGCCCACTAACGGAAGTGCTTGCGTGTGTGATCGAACACACGAGAGCCACTCCTCGAGTACATTGGCATTTCGGATGATGAGGTGCAAAAAAGGCCTTTATCCACTGGTTCAGTGGTATAATACAGTTATGGAAAGATTTTGAAAGTCTGTCATTTGAAACTAAACGCATGTGTGAGCCATGATACGAAGATGACATGAAAGGGCATTTGGCGCCTAGAATCTAGATCGTGATGTTAGTGTTCAAATCAGCTATCTCGAATAAGACTTTGCGACAAAAAAAAACCGTCAAAATGGGTACTGGTCTGGGCTCAAAGCGCCTCACAGACCGATGGCGCAGCTATTGGTCTACACTTCCATTTTCTCCGACTTCGCTTTTGACTAAAACCCAACAACAAGGCGCGAACAACCAATGTGTGGATGATTAAGTTGATTGGATGTTGAAGAGTGGAAGAGGGAATGCCCCGCCTGGTTCCAGCTTAAATACAGGAAATTGATAGTGTCGGTCGTACCTACTTACACTTCCTTACTTGGACTTCGCCACTTGATGAACGATATGTCTATTTTTTATTTCTAATTTTTTTTTTCCTACCCCGACTCATGAGACGGTGGAGAGACTAATCCCATGATCGAATATGGGGAGAAGGACTTCTCTCACAGGAAGTACGACAACACAACCCCGGAATCACTTCCCCTTGGCCAACACAGCCGCCCTCTGAAGAGCCGGCCTACACTATACCCGTATTTAGCAAAGCCCGTAGCCGACGGCCTACAAGAATCAGAAAATTGTCAAACAAACCTTGACTGTAGTCATTCTTTTCTGGCTGTTGTTTATAGCAAGGATGTCCAGATCCATTGTTGCCACTGAAAACTTCATAGAGTCATCCTACGGCAGACAGAGGCCATGTTTCTTTTGATATACATACTTCGTCCAAGGTCTCACCCGAACATGCGGGAAAGCGACCTAGAAGACCATCAAGTCTCAATTTTGACGTTTGAGACAAGGCGTCCAGAGTAAACTGTACCAGTAAATCAATCGTGCACTACACGTCTCTTGCGCATCGCCTGGCATTAACCAGTTTACTCAGTCCATACAGACAAACTTTCCCATCCATCATGAGCACTGTCTTGAATCACCACAACTGGGACTACGGCGGCGAAAACATTGTCGGTGTACACCAAGAAATGATAGCCAAAAGGAACAGTGACCGATCAAGACATCTACCTACCTAATTTTATACAAGATCTTGGGGGTAGACCATAATTTTATATATCACAATAATGTAGGTAATCTCGACTTGATATACCCTCCTTTGAAAATATGCTGCTAAGTAAATAAACCTAATACTTACTTACACTTATATTTTCTTCCGGCAAATAGGGTAGAATCTTTAAATTCGTCACCAGTTAAGAACCCTTGAAGTAGAAAGTCTGGTGTGTTAAGTATGAGTATACTGGCCCCCTATGTTCTCGTTAATGAGTACGAGTAGTTGGGGGGTGTCGGTTGGCTTCAATTTCTACCGCCCAGATTTAATCCATCAAAGGCGAGGTTCATTTTGTTCACATGTACGTACCGCGTTGAGTTCATGGTCCAATATAACGATACACTCGACGATGAAAAGCTTCTTGATGGATGCAAAGCAAGTAGATCACGATGATGGGCATGGCTGAAGTACTAATTAAGCCTGTTGATGAGTTCAACACCAACTGGGGAAGCAAACTCCCTATCCAGCGGTTTTGTTGGCCTTCTACATATCATGTGGTTAGAAGAGATAGAAGATATAAAGGAAGTGGCTCTGGGGGAAAAGCCTTTAGTCCAAAAAAAAAAAAAAAAAAAAAAAAAAAAAAAAAAAGTTCATGAATTGGCCAGTTCCAGGTGACCAAGTCCAAATGCTTGCCGTTGTTTCGACACATTCAATACTCCTTACGCGCCAAATAAGCGCGGGTCTGAGCCATGAATGTCGTTGGTGCTCCATTTTACCATACCCTCTTTGTCATCACCGCTCATGACAGGCCCTCGGCGTCAACGACGATTCAAGCATATCAACCGTATGCGCGTACCTCGACCGAGCGCTGAGGCCTATTGCCAATAAAATGGCACACTTTCCATGTCTTCGTAAGGGCACTTACGTCTACACAGCAAAACAAGCAAACTCACCAGCAACAAAGACAACCACACCCGACTCTTAAACGCCCTTAATCACACACGCAGGTTCTGGATCCCTCATGTGCCCATTTATTAGCAAAATGCCATCAGCAAACATCGGGAAGAAGATGACTCCCCTGAGAGCGCAGCAAAAGCAGCAGCAGCAACAAGCTCATGATTCCTCCGCATTAACGCCCGAGGAAGAGGACGACATTCGATCGGCGCAAGACCAAGAACAGAAATACAGAGCTGACTTCCCCCACGAACTGAAACTGTCAAATCCGAAGAACTTGAAGTATCACCCTGGGAAGGTGGGCAAGCTGGTAAAGGAGAGGTTTGGACAGGACTACGGCATACCTCGATGTGCAAGTAAACCGGTCCTGTTTAGCAAAATCCATACGTAGGTAGCGACTTTACTGCGGGTGATGGTGTTGTCCACATTTTTCCCAATCCCCATTCTACAATCCCCTTCCCACCTCCGATGTTCCAACTCCCTCCCTCCCTCCCTTTTCCCCTTGCCCAGCGAACACAAGAAGAACCAGTACGAACTTTGACGGAAAAAAAAAAAAAAGTGCCCAGAATACACCATCCTCATCTTCACCCATCAAGAGCTTACCGAGCAAGATTTTAAAGGTTGCTACAGTGATTACTGGAAGAAGACCCACCTGAAGACCGTTGAGTCCCCAAGGCCAAGTTGCAAATGTGGTCTCACTGGTTTGCTGCCTTCCGTGAGAACCTGTGGTGCCTGCCGCGCGGATCCTAAAGCGCGATCTGGTAGAGTCCGACCATACTAGGGCGCTTTTCGGGGAGGAAGTTTACTTACTGAGGAAACGCGAGGACGATGGCCACAGGGCAGAGGGGACAAGGCACCCAGCGGGGACCGAATGAGACGGAACGGTAGGACAGGAGGAAGAGCGATCTTTGCGGTGCGGCGTGAGAAAGTAGAGGTCTCATAGCATCAGTGTGGAAAGTGGGCTTGATGGTTTATTCCCTCATTGCTCCTGTGATAAGTTGTTAGTCCCAAGCCAGGTGGTGGCAGATGGGTTCCTTTCTTCTTCGGTTGCGCGAAGAATTTCACGCGGCGATTCGTGTGAGGGCCTTCAACCGGGACGAGGGAGACTCACCAGACAAGCAAGAGGCAGGTTAGATAGCATACACCCAGAACACCATGCTACGATGAATCTGACCAAAGGAGCATTAATTCAAGACAATGATTCATCAATAACAACGAAGGTGCAAAAGATTCCCATGCTCTTCATCGGCTTTTGATCTTCCATATGCCTCTGTACTTAAACTCAATGCTCCATCGCCCTCGCGCAAACCAGCCATTATTATGCAACCCCAGCACATACCATACCAACGACACTATACCAAACATATATGAAGACACAGAGAATACTATGCAACAAGCTACCAACCACCAACACCATGCTTCCCTTTTCCAAATTCCGGACCCACATGACAAAAACACCACGCCCAACACAAGCCGCACTGTCTGAAAATCACGACCCATCAACATCATTAATACCTTCCACTCTCTCCACCGGCGTACTATAACTCCCACTGCTCACTCCAGCCTTGACCAGCGCCCTCAAACTCGCCATCTCTCTCTTCAACCTCGCATTTTCCTTCTTCACCCTCGCCGCCTCCTCACTCTGCTCCCTCAGTTTCGCCAGCAATTCCTCCTTATCCTCCCTCCCCTTGCCCTTGAGCGCTTTAAGCATCTTGCCCAGCTCGCTATTGAACTTCTCATACAAGAGTTCATTCTCGGCAGTCGCCTCCTTGTAAAGCTGATCGATGGCTTTCACTTTGTCTTCTGCAGCTCTCAGCGTGGCTTCCATCTGCCGGTTCATCTCCGCCTGGCGCTCTTGCAGGTCGATCATGGCTTGCGGGACGCGTTCCTCGAGGGCGCAAACGGCGCTGGAGAGACGGCGGATTTCCGAGGAGGCGGAGCGTGGGAGAGTGGCGTTGATGCGGGTCATGTCTTCGGAGATGCGGCTCAGCTCGGATTGGAGGGTGGCATCGACTTCTTCGACGGCTTTGAGTTCGGTTTGCAGGCGTTCGCGGAGCTTTTGAGGGGAGCGGAGGCCGAGGCGG
The DNA here is from genome assembly GCA_033297205.1 of Pseudoneurospora amorphoporcata. Classification (NCBI taxonomy): domain Eukaryota; kingdom Fungi; phylum Ascomycota; class Sordariomycetes; order Sordariales; family Sordariaceae; genus Pseudoneurospora; species Pseudoneurospora amorphoporcata. Next base: position 51,979 of record MU859229.1, on the reverse strand, counting down.
CCGCTGGAGGAGGTCGGGGTCTTCAGACCGCCGTTGTTATAGGGCAGAGCGGGACGGCTTGGGGATCGAGTGAGGGTGCCGCCATTGTTAAGAGCGCCGTTGCTGGTGCCGTTGCTGTTTGATGATGGGCGTTCGGCGGTGGGGAGCCGGGAAGGCTTCAGGGTTGGTATTTGGGAGACCGAAAGGGCCTTGGGACGTTTCCGGATTGGAAGGGACGAGCTAAAGAGCTCCTTCTCGGGTGGAGTGCATGGGGTGGGTGCTAAGGGACTAACACTTGGGCTCTCCTTTTGTCGCGATGCGTACAATGGTGGTGTCAGTTCGGTGCCAGGGCTGATGTTAGAGCCCGAGCCAGGACTTATGGGTATCTTGGTGGGTGAGTTCGGACTGATCGGGATCTTGGTCGGTGCTGGGAGACGGGGCAGCGTGTTAAACTTCTGGGAGGCCTGTTTTTTGTTAATCTGAGCGGGCACAGGGACGTCGGCGGTGTCGGGTTTGATGACCAGCGGGTCCTCTTTGTCGTCGACCGGGGGCGGGCTCGTAACCGAATCTACCAGGGTGGTGGACGACAATATCGACTTCAAGTCAGACAACGAGCTGCGACGCTTCTTCTTTAACCGCTTGGATCCGGGAGACGCTTCTTCATTTTCCGGCTCGCCAATCGTTTCTAATCGTTTTGAACTAGACGGACGGTGCGTGATGTCATCGAAAGCTCCGGCGATTGGAGGCCTGTCTCGCGACCCTGGGCGTCGCGACCTGTTGGGTGTTGGTGGATTGAAAAAAACGCTGATATCGATTGATTTTGACCTACTCGCTTTGGAAAGGCTGGAACTTTCACCTGGGCTCCTTGTGTGCTTGCTGAGGGACCGCCATACGGAAGGACGATCGCGGTCGGATTCTTTGTTGCTGTTTTGCCGGAGCAGGTTGTCAAACCCAAACTTTCTCCGGAGCGACGAACTGTTGGACGTCATAGATCCCGTGGTGGACTTCTGACTCCGGTTACTCGCGGTAATATCGTCGTGTGAGCTCTTGAGCTGTAGGGTTGCGCCAAAGCTGTGGTCCTCGAATATTCGGTCGCAGTCTTCAACAAGGCGGTCTAGGAGATTGATGTAGTTGGAACCGGTGCCGTCGTCAACGAGTAATTCCGCGAACGCTAGTGTCAGCGCACCCCGATCTCCGTCATTCGAACATCCATCTAATAAATCTGCCAGTAGTTTGATCAGTGCGGTGAAAGCCCGTCGGTTTTGTGGGGCCAGGTCTCGGAAAATGAACCGAACGAAGTCGCCAAAGTCTCCCACCACTCTCTTGGAAGCGCGGACTTGGAGAGCATCGAGCGCGTGCATGGTTATGATCGGTCCTATCTGATCGCGCCATGCGATACGCACGAACTTCTCGAACGCGGCAAACACAATGTCAGTGCCCACCTCAGCCGAGGCTTCTAAATCGAAAGGAAACTCGATCAGCCTGTTGTAGAGGTCGTTGACCAACAGTTCATCTGCCATGGATCTAGTAAGCAGTGTTCGGCCATGATAGTAGCCTTTACGAGCCTGTAGATTGGCAATGAAACCAGTGAAGGTCTGTTCAAGACGGAACAGTGGGTTTTCGGGGCGCATGTCCTCAGTAGTGCCCAGCTTGATACTATGCTGTTCCTTGATCGAGGCCGCAAGCAACATCAAGTCGTTCCGACTGTTCGTCCTGGCCATCTGCGAAGGGAGCAGAGCGGGAGCACTCCCATTAGGATTCCGCTGGTGCCCCCTTAGCGAGCCACTGGGCGTACTTTCTGTGAGTGTAACACTGGGCGTGCTGCCACCGAGGAAATTCGACAACAACTTGACGGGGGACGCGCTTTGTGAGCGCTTGTGACCTTTTTCTATGTCTTTTGACCCCATGTGGAGGCCGCGTAAGATCTTGGTGTAGTAGTTGACAAGGGCAGGGGCAAGTCTTTGGTTAGCGACACAGGTTTGAGTACTTAGCAACTGGATAATTCTGCGTGAGAGGGTTGGTAGAAAGTCGTCCAAGGCAACATCATCGCTGAACTTCTTGCCGTTTAAGCCGAGAGTATTCATCGATATCCTCCTCAGATCCGCAGTACTGATCTCGACCACGACCTCAACGCCGTAATGACCGACCGGGGCGCTCTTGGTACCTAGGTCCATATCCAGAGCAACACGGATAGGTGCTGGTTCTCGTCGGCCTTCGATGAGTTGATCTGCGGCCTCCTGAAACACGGCTGCGTGTAGCCGGAAATTGTTTTCTTCCATCCTAACCGAACGCAAAGTCCAAGTGGGATCCTCCCTCTCCGGCTCGGAAAATCGACCCTCGATACGGGCCTTGACGATTTCTTCGCTCCACTTGGATGCCCTGCCCTCGTACATTTCTTGCAGGAGAAAACACCTCGAGGTAATGGCCTTTCCACCGAAATACTCGCCAGAATGAGACCCTTTCATATCAGCCGTGGACGCCATCCAGATTAGCCTACCATCGGCAGACTCTGTGAAGCGAACATCGGCAAGGTTATGCCACCCCGTAAGCGCAAACTCCCACATCCCGGGTCCTCCAGCAACGTTTGTCATGGATGCGAGCAGACCAGCGGGTGATGGCTTGTCGATCTCGCGTAGTAGGTCACGACCCGTAAGCCCCGAGTCGGTCTTCTTCTTGAGGATGACGACAATGTCGGAGAATACAAGGAAAATTCCGGCATTCTCTTCAAGATCTGATTCCCGCAGGTCATCAAATGGGGGAGATAGCTCGACAAAGTCGGCAGCCACGGCTAACCTTCCTTGCGGCTCCAAGTCTGGGGGCCAGCATTCCACCATTGCGCGTAACCTGTTAATGATGTGGGCCTGGTCTCCTGCGCCCTCGTCTAGAGAGCAGATGTTGGTGATTATATCTCTTGCGCGAAGCATCAGTTGCAGCGCAGGATGCGTAATGGGTAGGCAGTTCACAATCTGGTCGATCATAAGACTGTATCGGGGCAATCGCTGGACCGGCTCTATGAGGAGGGATCGGACTGCTTGTTCTCCTTTCTGGGCTACCCGCTGGCGAAAGCTTGATTGTTGCTCTAGGAATAGGTTGAGCAACCGGGGAAATTCCCGACTGGCCCGAATGTAGTCCTGATAACACTCTGTAAACTTGGGGAACCACTCCATGAAGAGGCGGGCCATGGCCAAAGCACCGCTGGGGTCCTTGACCTTGACGGAGCCCTCTCTGTGTATTGGGAATGGTGTCTCCATGTCATTGATCGCATCCTCTTCCGTATCGTCCATAATCCGCCGAAGCTCGTGCACAAACGCCGTGTTCAGCTGTAATATCTCCTCCGCTGATGGCGGGAAGAGTTTGTCCAGGTCCTCCTCTGACGGGCTGATGCTACCGGTAGCTCGTGCCTTTGCACCTTGGCGAAACTCGTCCGCCACGTGGTTCACCAGCTCGTTTACCTTGAGTACGTAGCGCTCCTCGGTATCGACCAATTCGCCCAGCTTCATGCGCAGTTCTACTTTCTGGTTCCTTGAAAACGACTTGGTCCTGTTTCGTAATGAGGCGGGTCGCGAAGGCGCGCGGCGAAGCTTCGAAGTGGGCAGAAACACAGGCTCTCCAAACAGCTTGACCAAAGGAGTATAGCCGCCATATTGCCTTAGAGTCGGGTCCAAAATATCGTCTTCATCCTCAGGTACTTCCTCGAGTTCCTCGTCATCAAGCGGGATGATGGAGCCTGGGGGCAATACCAAGTCGATATCCACGTTGCTTATGTGTTGTGTTTGTAGCGCAACTTGGAGGCTCTCGATCACATCGGCGGTGTTTTCGGCGGGAACGGCCGATTTGGCGAGGTCGGCGGCATGCTGAGGGCTGAATAACGTGGCTGCCGTATCGGGAGCCCTGGGGCCTCGTGTGGGATACTGGTGTTTTAGGTAGGTTTTGACGGCTTCTGGTAGCTCGCTGAAGTACTTGTACAGGCCAAAGGCCAGTCCTCTGCAAATCTCGTCACCTTGGAACTCGCGCGGTAGGTAGTCGACAACATCGTAGAAGGGAGAGTTGGGAGAGATGGTGATGCGGTGAAAGGACATAAACCCAGCGGGGGTATAGACATGGACCTGGATGCGCGAACTGTTGAGAGTGTAGTTTGCTGTCGTCGAAGGGCCGTGGAAGATTAGGACGGGTAGGTGGCCGAGCAAAGGGTCGGTGGTATAGTAGAGTGTGACATGCTCTGGCGAGATCGCCAGCTCCTCCGTGACACGAACCATGTTGGCCTCAATTGGTCGCCGTGCTCATGACGCTCTCGCGGTCGAGATGGGGGGGATTGGTGGAGAGATGGCCGCTCAAGAAGGGGAAGTAGGCGACAAGGTTTGCGACGGGCGACTGATGACTTGCGACTGGCGGAGGAATTGTTGGGGGATTGGCGGCGTCGACTCGGTGAGAGGCTCTCGTCGGGACCAGCCCCAGGGAGGCAGGGGGGCGCGTAAAAGCAAACAGACGGATCGAGTCGATCAGGGAGCTCTGGGCTTATCGACGGCGGCAGTATGCAGGGAGGACGACTTGGTGTTGGCTATAGCGAAGCCCTGGGAAGAGCAAATTGTCTCGAAAAGGCTCGGTCGCAATGTCTCTAGTCCGCGTGTAGTCGGGTCGGTGCAGGTTGGATCGGTACGTATCCTAAGTGAAGAGGTCGGTATGCTATGTCTTCCGTGGCTGGTCTCGCTGAATGGCTCTGGCCTTGGTTGGGTAGGTCAGGGTAGATAGGTAGTGGTGGTTGGGTGGTGTTTGGGCTTTGGCGGTGCAGACCTGCAGATACCGTGACTTAGTAGCGGACAAGTGAGTACCTTGAACAGAACGAGAGTAGCACTGCAGCTGTGGCGCCAGTTATTTCCGCCTTTTTGGGGACGGGATCGTAAATAAACAGCAGCAGTGCAGAACAAGACAAGGCCATGGAGCTGGGATAAAATGAAGGGCAAGAAAGCCAATGGGCGAGGGCTAAGTACCTGGACCTTGAGTCTAGAGAGATTGCGCTGAGTACCAAAGCCGCGACAGGGGATCTCTTGTTTTTTCTGTTTTTGGCCTAATATTACGGTGTATGCGTATGCGGCTCGTTGATATAGCTAGCGGGCGTCTTGACAATATCTCGTCGATTAGAAGGTACTGTATGTCGTAGTAATCGTGATTTGTACAACTAAAGCTGAGTAGAACTTGTTGCTTGGTGCAGCATAACTTGCAAGGTCAAAAGAAGGGAGGAGAGAAAAACGACAGAAGTTCCCGAAAGAAGTGGACTGTGGTTGGTCGGTGGTGACCTGACTGAAAGCGAGCGCAAGCTGCAAAAAGAGCAGGCAGTGACGACGGTCGTGGAAGCGTGTTCAGTTCCGATTCCTTTGCAGACGGAAGCCAATATGCAAGAGCAACTGGTACCACTACCACTGGACGCAGGTCGACGATGCAAGGCAACGCAACGCAGCCGTGAAGGAACCGTGGATGATGTGAGGTTGAGGGTTTCGTCGAACGGAAGACCAAAAGGAAGGAAATCAATGCGAAACAAGACACAACAACGACCTGGCCTGAACCGACGGGGAACGGGGTGACAGGGGGACGGGGGACGGGGAGCACGGGCTCGGGGGGGAGGATCATGTCAATGCGACAGGGGGTGTTTGCCCTGGGGCTGGACCTGGGTGCTGGGCTGGAGCTGGAGTCCTGGACCGATGGCCGGTGGCCGGGGTGTACCGTGTGACGGGGTGCTTGCCCTGCTGCCTTCGACCGCTACCGCTTCTACTTTCTCGGGGAAGATATCGGGGCAACCGGGCGGTGACTCTGTCTGCCGCTGGCTCTGTCGCCGTCGACCTCAGAAAAACTTGTCGACTTTGTCTTTTCCACTTGTAAAGGAAGATAGGGAATACCACACTCTGGAAATTAAGGTAGCTGTGGTAATTGCGTTGCGATATTTTCTCAGAATAATCCGCCCGACGCTCCGGTCCCCGTCGACTTTGTTTTCGCCGAACACTCGCCTTTCTGCTCGTCAACCCACGCGTCATTGTGCACGAACTAGCCCGACTTCCCAATGCCTGCATCACCCAAAAAGGGATATTACAAGCGCGTTTGAGTGGATTCCCCTGGTCTCTCGATCGTTTGAATCCTTCCGATCCCTTTCTTGGCTCCCTTTAACATCGTGGCGTGCATTTGGCTCTCACAATGGGTCATTTAACCCCACCGAACAGAGAGAAAAGGAAGCTGAAAGTGTGAACATTGCTGGCCAGTTTGATTGCGCTCCCCGCTGAAGACGCCTTGGCATTCGTGTTTCGGCGAGAAAAGGTCGGCAGGTGGTCCGAGCGTCTTCCATTTCATTTTCACTACCTAACATTGAATTGTTCAGTTCCCGGTCCCTGTCGTTGGTGCCTGACCTCCACCAACTCGCAGGCACACACACAACTCCGCATGAACGCCAGGGCAGTGAACTGTGTCCTTGTTTTGACGACCTTCACGACCCTCAATTCTTTCCGGCTTCCGACCCTAGGAATCTTTGCCTTCTGACTCGGACTTATCAACGTCCTGACTCTCAGTCGGAAATAAGTGAGAGTATCATCATAGAGACAATAGCCTGAAGGTTGAAGACAAGAAGTATACCTAACCAATTCGCAGTCTAGTACTACCGTTCAAGGCAGCGACTCAGCCTCCTTCGACTGCTTCCTTGCCATCAATTATTCTTGGATTTCTTGGGTCGCGACCCGAACCCGAACCCGGATATTTCTTTCCATTCGTGATCGATGATCGACATCACACCCGCCATCCGAATATTCGGGAACGTCCGCCTTGGTCAGCCTTGCACTTCTGGCATCCCATATCCTTGGACCATCCACAAGACCACCACCATATTTCCATCGTTTGTCGTGCGATATTTGTTTCTTGGAGCCAATATTCTTCTCCCGCATCACGCAATCATGTGTCAAAGAGAAGTCATAATCCAGGACAATGTCAAAATCGTCCAAGATAACAACTGGAAAAATCAAGCAGTTTACGGATGGGTAGGCTCGGTATTAACCCACACCGAAACTGCATTCGTCGCCTTCACAATAACGATCCAAGACCAAAGACAATAATTTTATCTGTCCTTTGCTCTCCTCCTTACTAGGGCCCCACGGCCCGGGTAAGGGGCAACTCGGGTAACTCACATGGTTGATATTTATAAACCGCCATCAAATATCGGATGAACGCCCTACGCGAGACATCTTTCTCCACGATTGTGTTCTCGATTTAGTACATTTAAACGGTGACCCCTGACTCCTGAGAGCGGCGATTTGTTCCCGCCCGACCGACCACTCGCGGTGCCGGCCGACATTGGGTGTGATTACAAGCCCCCTTTTCGAACCCTAACCCTTCACTCTGAAAAGTGAACCCCAAAGGAACTCTTCAACCGCAGTGGTCATTTTCCACCAAACACTCAACCGTCAACATCCCGACAGCGATGGTTGACTTTCCACACCAAAACTCGTGTACGGCATCGAGTGAACAAAAGGAAACCCGTCATACACAAAGAATGAAACGTAGACAAACAAAAAAAGGACCAAAAATAGAGAAAAAAAAAAAAAAAAAAAAAAAAGAAAAAAAAAGAAAGAACGAAAAAGAAAAGATAAAATGTATCTCTTGTTGCGAACCTTCAACTTCAAGACCTGACGAGCAAACTTGGCGGCTTCCCCCCAATATTCTTTACACGAACAGAAAACATATCCGATCAGTCTCCGGATGCCCCAGCCTCAATCACCGGTCTCGATCTGTTCCTTACATTCACACAACGCACACTGACTCCTCGCCATCATTCTGCTCACGAGCCGTCACATACCACCAAGTCGAATCATCTATCGGTCCCCGGAACTGAATGGCAGATCCCATAACATTACTAGGTAACTCTACCAACAAAACAATACGTCATAAAATGTAACGAGGAACCTACGTCGAAACAGGAAGTTTGTGTTGGGCTTAATGACGGGAGGATTCCCTCGGCTGGCAAATTTGGGGAACAAGGCAGGACAGGTCTGGGTATTCGTGTAGAGACTTACTCTGCTCTTCTCGGATGCAGGCAACTACATCTAGCATCAACATCTTTCTATGCTCTCGGCATCGTAGGTACCTAGTGTCACTTGCGATATATCCACTCATTTCCGTCGATCTTTGACTTTGGAGTGACGGGACGAAAGCGCCTTGCTGGGAAGCCAGATAGATAGTTGTTGAAAGACCTGCTTGTATTGTCTTTATTTCCATACCGCTACTCTAGTATTCTTTCTGTTACGCTAGCTCAGAGCCCATTCACAATCCGATCGGAATTACCTCCCAGCCATGACCTCCACCTTGTTGCAAGGCATCGCTGATCTACTATCTAACGCTGCCTGAATGGTAGGGCTCCGAGCAGCTACATTATTCATATATTTTGAGATCTCCTTGATACCGGGCTGGGTTCTATTGCCAGGCTCTCATCGCACCCCCTAAACCCTCGGAGTTCCACGCAGCCGGACTACCCGGAACAGGATACAACCTGCCAACGCTTTCCATCCTTTACCACTCTCAATCCCCGAATCACCGCAACCAAATTCTCCTCCCCAACTATTGCGATCCCGATCTTCCAGCCTAGCTCATCCTTCTTCACCCCCACGCCCTTGATGGTACAAATCCTGCATGACTTGGCCTTGTGCTCTCTGTAAGTCTCATCCAAATCCCCACCCGGTGTTGATTGTTGAAGGTGTTCCCTGGTAATACTCCTCAAAAACCTCGAAGCACACTTTTTCGCTTCCAGTTTTAGTTGTTCATCTGGTTGCTGTGGCGGTGTTTGTGTGTGTGTTTGTTGCTGTTGCGCCCCTAATGCTGGCCCTGGTTGCTCTCCTGGTCCTTGTGCATGTCCTTGTCCTTTTCCATGTCCTTGTCCTTGTCCATGTCCTTGTTGTTGTTCCAAGAAGAGTGCCTCGGTCAGGACAACCAAATCGTCTGCGATGTCGTACTCCAAGTTATCGGGATCGGGGTTTGTTATGATCAGGTCATCCAACATGTCATACTCCATGTCATCCAACATGTCATACTCCATGTCATCGGGGCTGGGACTTGCTGTGCTGCCGGCGGAGATATTATCCTAAACTGGGCCACCATCGTTCGGGGCAGTCATGTTGGGCAGCTGGATGTTTGGCTAAGGTACTCTGTCCGGATAATCAGGTCAGTGACTGAAAGGCATCAACAGATTTTTCGGTCATGTTTTAGAGGCACGTACAATGTGATATGGGTGTCGCGGGTGACAAAGTGAGGAATTTGGGTTGCGACAAGCCTGGTAGAACGACGTGTTGTTTGGCAAGGGTATGTATAACCGGATTTTAAAACGATGATGTTTGGTAATCTTTGAGAGCGGTAGGGAGAAGGACAAGAAAAAATGGTGACGGCGCACAATGCATTTATGGGAGAATGAAGGTACCTCTAATGCCACCTAGAGGTACTCGTTGGGACTAGAAGCGTTCCTCCCTTTGCCGAAGGCAAAGATCGCGGATGTTACGAGCCAATGGATCTTGCTTCACAACTACCTTACATACTTGAAAGGATTTAGGTATCTTTCAACAGAACGTGGGGTAGTAACAGTGGAATTGCCACTCAACGTCCTTGCCTCGTATCATCCCCGACCCAAACTGCTGGCTGGGATGCGGGAGGGATGTTTTGAATCGTGGCGAGTGGGCTGATAGATTGTTGACAGAAAAGATCGAACACTCTTGCATCCAAGTTACACAGAGCGTGTTTGTTGTACTTTGCCAATCGCTCGGCTCCCAACCTTTAGAATCCTTAGGTCGGCATGTACTCGGTGCTGTTCTTGACGTATGAAATGTAATGGAGGCGTATGTGCAACTTGACCAACTTCAAGGGACGAACTGCGTGTGAAGTTGTTCGACGACACGCCGCAGCTCCATGTCTCTTGCTGTAAGCTGTGCATCGAGATTGGTTCGTTGTGTTGCTTGTGTCTTGTGGAAGTACAAGAGAGGAGAGACGAGGGACGAAATGGAAGGCAAGTGGAAGAACAAATGATAAAGAAAATACTCGATTGCCACTACTTGCCGGGTCAGGTCTTGCCAGAGGTCAAATAAGGCAGGGAAATTTGGGCCCTGAGAAGGTGGAAGATATACGATGGGATTTTTGATAAGGATGCACCTCCCTCACTTCACAGAAGGAAAGAACAAACAAGAGTCTTCTTTTGATCGTGTGGAAGAACCCACCTGACGGGCTTTCCTCGCATGAAATGGACAGCAACCAATGGAAACCACTGCAGACAGCTCTTTCCATCAAACAGGGCTCAAAACCCTCCACACTTTCCCATCCCTCTCCGGGCCATATCCAGACCCCTCCAGGCCCGGGCCCGGACTCGACCTGAGTAGCCTCCTTCTTGCCGCCCATGTCTACCACCCGGTGTAGGTTTAGCTGTAGGCAGCTGCCACTCAAAGGGGTAGAGAGTCCTAAGAAGATGGCGGTCGGATTGAACTGGTAAGGCGGAGTGGATGGCGCGTAGAGCTTGATGGCGTATAGCCAGGCGTCGCTGGTGGTGAGGGAGCTGCGGAGGTGCTGGATTGGAATGGTGTCCTGCGGCGAGAGGGAGCGGAACTCGCTACTGCCGATTGGAGAAGAGGCGTAGGTGATTCGACAGAGGATAACAGCCAGCTTGGACTATGAGAGTCCTGTCGTTTTGTCCGTGGTCGACCCAACACAGCCGCCAGTCCTGGGATTGAGCACCAGGGCATGGGCCGGCACAGAGGTAGTGGCAGGTGATGAGGGAGAAGTCCCAAGTTGTATCCGCTGATAGATCGATTCGTCGTCGTAGTTGATCCAGTGTCTCGTGCGCAATTGACTCCAGTTGGGTAGCCAGCTCGGTGCTCCCTCCAAGCCATGTTCGCTTTCTGCTGCTCCCCTTCTTATCCCCTTGGTTCCGTCAACATCCACCAACAATGCAATAAGCGCCGGCTCCCTCCTCAACAACTGAACAAACAGTTCATGATACACATCTCCTAGACTCTTCTTGTGATCCGCTGGCTGGGTCGCAACCCGCTCCCTTAGAGCTCTTACCACCACCACCAAGGCGTTTCTCGCCTCATATTCCTCCTCTCTTTCCTTTTCGAACAGGGGGTTGAAAGACCAAATCACTGGCTTCCCCCAGCTCAGAATTAAGACATGGACGAAAGCCAGCCCGCTGCAGCAAGAGAGAAAGATGAGGATTATGAACGGGATCACAAGAAAGGGAGGCCAGGATGGTAAGAATGGAGGGGTATGAGAGCGTGTGGCGTTGATGCCAGAGAGACGGTTGGCTATGGGCGAAGAGGATGAGGGGAGAGAGGAATAGAGCGAGAAGTAAGGGGCGAAGAAAGAGGGACCAGAGGCGGGATATCCCAAGCCAAGCCGGTGGTGGGATATGGTGGTGAGAGGTAAAGCGTCGGTCCGATGGGACAGGCAACTTTTTCAGGTCTTCTTTCCTACTTACCTTATCTGGCGGATGGAACGCATTCACTCAACTCCCTTATGAATGCAGCACTGGTTCAAACAAGGCTGAGCGGTAATGGTGTTGAGCCAGAAAGATTACTACCGTGCCTCCCCCTGACAGCGTGCCATGTCGTCGGGCGCTCAGGGAATCAATTCCCAGGCTTGGCCGCTTACAGGCAGTTGAATTGTCAGATATTGAACCACATACCTTGGCCGCCTGTTACCCAGAGCCCTACTCCTCCAATTGAGCAACCTAGTACAGGACCAGTCGGAAAATCCGGTCATGTGTCCTCGACTTTCACTGGTATCATCATCGTCTCTGGGCTTTGTCGCTTGACGCCAGCAGATGGGCAACAACCAGACTGGCAACAACCCAGACCAGCCAATACGACGAGTGACGAGGAAGGGCTTCGAGGGAAGGAGCCATTCCGAGAAGATACAATTATGATTACCTCTAGACAGTGAGAGTGTTGGACAATGTTGCATGTGATGCGGAAAGAGTGAAATGGGAGAACATGCAGCTATCAACTTCTGCGCGCAGGCTATACGTTAATTGTGCCTGCCGCATTGTGTATTCACCCAATCAAACCGAATCCGCGGTAAAGCAGATTGCCTGCCATGTGCTTTGTGCTTACTGCTCACGGTCTGTTGGTGTAACACGGAAGGATCATTGGGCGTTATCTGCTTAGGTACCTACTAGTTGAACAGGTCATCATAGTGGACCTCCCAGAGTACTCAGGCAGACATGGAGACACCCGCCGACTCCCTCCGCTGGCAGCTCCGACTGACCACACCCAAGATCACGAGTCTCGTCCAGAATGTCCACCATGAGATCTCGTGTCTTGACTCATTCTCCGAGATCCGCCAACGTTTCACCCACACCGTCTTTGTGCGCCTCTCCGACCTGGACCGCTACCTCGTTGAAGCCGTCCTGCTCACTCCCAGCCCCATCATTGACTTGTCCAAAGACAACGAACAAGAGATTGATGAGATCAGCCGTCTCTTGTTTCTCAGGTGGTCATGGGCCGATGCGGTTCTCCGTCATGTCCTTGCCCGATTGCTTCCAAGAGCTGACCATGACCATCCAGGATGTGTCGTCGCCGATGCTGGAGATGCTGATGTACTTGCTGAAGAACTCAGCGTACGCCACGGTGGGAGGTTTCCCGGTGACACACGTCAGGAGAGAGTGGAGAAGCTGATCGGGGATGAGTTGAATGAGGATTTCTTTCTAAGGATGAGGCAAAACCCATGTAAACTCAGTCAAGAGTTGGACAACCTCGCTGTCGCTCCACATCCAGACGATATTCCAATTTGGAGGCTGATGGCTCGCCAAGTGGCAGACAGATACCGACCTTGTCTTCGCTGGCCACGCGTACACTTTGCGGCAGCCAAGGCTGGGTCCTACGAGGACGGTCAACGAGACCTGTTCGAGTATCCTTTCTATGAAGAGTGGTGGAATGAAGCCCTCTCAACCGTCCCATCTGAAACATCTGAAACATGTTCAGAAGCATCGAGTGCAGAGTTACCCAGAAATGGCCGAATTGAGCTGGAAAGGGACCTTCGCGCCGTCTTTGATGCTTCAGATGTTTGGGACGTTTGGTCTCTGTGCCGCATGCGGCTATGCGAGGAGGCCCTTTGGGGCGTTGACCAAGAGCCAGGCACAGAGAGAGACTTTGCGCGCTTGGAAAGCATGGAAATGTTCAACAAGTACTGGATACGCAAGACACAAAAGGTGCCAGCGCCTGCAAGGAATGTGTGGGATTCTGACAACGAGTATCTGCAGCGAAGGCATACCCCGGGCTCGTTGGAGGTTTCGACTTTAGTACCGTCATTCGGAAAACAGTATGCCCATGAAGAATTCGATGAACGGGGAGAACTGTGTTGGTCCACTTAAAAGTACCATTCAGGCTACGGAGAGGTTAGGGCCTTCTTTGGGCTGTCATGTCTCCCTTTTCGTCCTGTTCCTCCTTGGCCGACTACCTCCTATCAGCATGACGATCTATTAACATCGTACCTTGCCCTGAGATGGTACGCTCCTATTGCGGAACCGAAAGAGTGGTTTTTCTTTGGTTCGTACGGCAATTATGACTTTCGGAACATCACAGACCCGAATCTCGTGTCGGGACTTCTCGAAAATGCAGAGCTCGACCCACAAAGCCAAACTTGGGACCTCGTCTGCATGTCAGAGTCAAACAGAGACCAGAAGGACAGGGTCTCCAACATCATCCATATCATGCACACCATCTACGTGGCCGACGACATGCAGGGATATTGTTACCTTGGACTTAAACTCCCTGGACTTATTCATCCGTGCGACTGCCAGAGAGTTATCCAAGACGGTCAATTCTTAGAAGAGGCTTTCAAACGAGAGAAGAGGAAGAATCTGGATCACTATAGGTTGCAGCCTGAACACTACACATGGGATCACCGGGGTGGCAACCTCGTATTTAACCGGCGCAAGCTGGAGGACACGGAATTGTGTTAGAACTTGGACAAGGCCTGGTCAGACTGGGTATGCAACTTTAGCCCCCCTCCTCTCATCTCCAACAAAGCTCTCTACTCCGTGGCTGATACAGTTATTTGCAACAGAACGACTGTTTTCTCATCCGAGGCCTTGGTTACGACGATGAGCTCGACCTCATCGACCCCGATACCATATACGTCCTCGAAACACTTCCAGGCATCAAGTACCGACAACTCAAAGCAGCCGAGCGGCAAGGTCGACACGAAGGTCTTGAGACAGCAGACCGCCCCTCGTCCAAATGAGCCATCAAGTGTCTGAAAGAGGACAAGTCAAGAAGAGGGCTTCAGATGTCATAACCCGTCTCGACCTTCGTATTACCCAAGCCCCGGCAGGCAAGGCAGGAAGACTAGGTGAGAGCTAAGATGAGAGCTCACACGTACACCACCATGGCCAGCCAGCCTAGCCTTCTGGAACCTACAGCAAAACCCCAAATTGGCCGAATGAGGGATAACGGGCCAGCCAGAGGGTGTCGTCCCCCTTGGACCACCGCTACCCACCTATCTATGCATGTGTCAAACATGTACGACCAATTTGTACGGGGAACACAAAAGACATTACATGCATGGCTAACTGTTGTGTCTCCAAGACCACCGTCTTTAATAGGTTACCGAATTGGGGTGTTGAGGGGGTAGGTGGTTAGGGGCATTTGCATGGTGTCACAGGCAACGTTCTTTGTACATGCAGGCACCACACACCTCCCCAAGAACAACAGACGGGACAATTAATTACGGGAATAATAGTCAACGCTGTATGACAACACACTCCTCTCCTCTGTCTTCTTGGTGCGACGGTTACACGGATACCGACAGATGCACCTTCGGTACTGGATTGTGGAACATTACAACAGTTTGGGGGCTCTTGGGTTCAAGGGCAGGGACTCATGGGGTCATGGAGAGGGAAAAAGGGAACACTGTGGATGATGATATGATTTTTTATGACCATGGTGGTAGGACGGGAGGAGGTAAATGACCGATACCTTGTTGAATACGCCGGAAGCCATGACTTGGGATTGGCTTGGATAGGGCTCTTGGGAGGGGAGGAAGAGGAGATGGAGAAGAAGAAGAAGAAGGGTTCCCTCAGGTAGACCTTTGAAGACCGGCGATTTGACCGGAGCTTGCAAGGGCAGGGCACTCAAGTTTACATCCGTTTGTCAGACTTAACATTGAAGAGGACGTCCATAACAGGGTTCATGGGAGTTCATTTTGGATCGAGATGCCTGATTCTGCTCCGGGCAATTGTTCATGGAAGGGTCACAGATGGAAAAAGTATAAATGTGTGAAGAATTGGATACAATTCCACGAGTTTGTCAGTACAAAGACCAGAAGAAGCTGCAGTACTAGCTGTCATTCTCGTTGGTCTTTACTCGACGGAACACTCGTTTGGATACTTTGCACGTTTTCTTTTGTTTTTTGTTTTTTTTTGGTTTGTTAGCCGAGTCTGTTTGTTGACATTTGTTTCCCTTCTGCCAATCAGCAGTTGTTTCTTTCCTGGTACACCAAGGGCTTCATCACTTACTACTCACCTACCTCAACACCACTCAGCAAGTAACTCACCATGTCCAGCGACAGCGAAGACTCGTAAGTCGATTCTTAATCCTTTAAAAACCGGCCAAGGCCAACACAAGGTTAATATGTTACCACACACCCCAAGCTCCATGTCCAGTGAGGACCGCTCCCTCGTCGTCTACAATGAGTTCCTCAAAATCCAGCACTCCCCCCTCCTCCAAGAGTACTCCATCTCCCGCAAGATCGCCCGCATTCTGCCTCTTCTCCCACCCCTTTCGACATGGGGCGTCATCGAAATTGTCTGCTACAAGCTCGGTTCCTTCTGGGACGTTTCTCCGACGGACCCTTCCTCGCCCACCACCGCCTCCACCCTTCGGCGTGACCATGACAAGCGCGCCATGCTTCGGCACGAAATGGCTTTTGATCTCGTCCACTTCTTGACCTCCCCGCAGCTTAACCTCGGTCACAGCCACTACGGTCACGCTCACCACGATAACGGCAGTCACAACGCAACCCCAGCCCCCGATGTTGCCCCCTACCCAGGCTGGGGCTTCCCCATCCCCTCCATGCCGGGCGTCTCCCAGGTGCACCTGGTCTTCCACGACACGCCCAACTACAGCGACGACGAGAAGCGGTACCTAGTCAGCCGGTCAGACTTTTTCCACGACGAGAGCGTGTTCGTGGCCGTGTTTGACAGCGATACGCCGAACGAGGAACGAGATATCAATGGTATTGATCGTCATCAGATGCTCTGGATTGCGCCCAATCAGATGATTCCGATCATGCAGGTCAGGATCGATGGGACGAAGCAGCCGGCAGCGATTCTGTGGAGGGATCAAGTTACGGATGGGTGGCATGATGGGGGGTGTCGGTTTGGTGAGGGACGTGTTGGCCGAGGGCCGGGGGAACATGGGGTTCATGGTGGTGGGGGAGGGTCGAGGGGTGAACGGCATGGGCATCATGGGCATGGACAGGGCGGAGGAGGTGGTGATGGGTTGTGAGTTGCCTTCTCTTTTGCTTGTGATTTCTGTTCTGCGTCGTCTAGTGGTGGTGAAGCTAAAATCCAGTCATGCTCAATAGCAGAAACCACCAGCACCAACAGCAGCAACAGCAGCCCCCCATCCCGGTGCCACCTCACGAGCGACCCATGAGCACCGCCTTCCCCGGCTACAAAAAGTTCTGCTTGGACCGGCATCCGGAAGACTCAAAGTACGCTTTGAACTCATCGGCTCTGTACATTCGAGCGGATATTGTGGATCAGAATTGGCCTATTGGGTATTATCACCACCATCACCATAATCACCGTCAGTAGGGTTGGTCTTGTTGAGTGAAGGGTGCGGCGGTTCGGTAATGAGGATAATGCGAGGATTGCTGTGTAAGGGTACAGAGCGGCGACGGTGGATTGGTCAAGTGTGCGTATGTAATAATATATGATTCTATACCATGTAATAGACTAAATGGTAGAAGTGAAAGGTGCGATAAGATAAGGAAGATAACTTGAAGATAAAGGACCCCCGTGGCGTCATAAATTACAGTACACTTAACCGAACAACGACTTCCCTTTCCACTGCCTCGACAAGCTTCCTCTTTCCTCACTGCCACTTTGGTTTAGGCAACATTTACCAACGGTTATCATTTTGCCTCCATTACCCAACAACGTACAAAGGCTCGACTCGTGTCACTGCAGACGAATTGACGTTGCGTCTTGCTTGCCTAAAGGTGGTGTGGGGTAACTCAACTGAGCTCCCTCCTGCCGCAGACGTATGACGTGAACTTACACCCAACTTCACCTCTGCAAACCAACATCGACATACAAATCGCATCTACCTACCTCAACCATATCGCGTATCAAAGAAATCACACACTCAATTAACAAACCACACGCACCACCACAATGGCGCCGCCATTAACTCCCGCCTCCATCTTGGATGGCATGGCCGCCGCCCTCCCCACGCACGCCAAAGACGACGCAACCTCGGACCTCAGCTCCTCTCTCGACGCTGTCGCCCTCTTCACCCACGCCTGCTTTGTGTCAGTCGGCTTTCGCCTGCTCGGCTTCTCCGAAGACAAGCCTGAAGAATCCGAATGCCAATCCCTAGCCCCGCGCCTGCCTAGCACTTGGAACCGCAGCCTATCCTCGCACTGCTTCGTCTACGCGCACGAACAATCCTCCATGCGCTTCGTAATTCGCGTCGACCGCATGGGTTCCAAGATTGAGATCCGTGGTCTTGGTGTAGGAGATGAGAGGATTGCGAGATTCGACATTACCACCAGGGACTACGTTTCAGCGGCAGCTTTGCCTATCCGCATCACCATCACTGAAGATGGACAAGGAGAAGAGGACAGGAACGATCTACCGGAAAAGTTAAAGAAAGCCTTCATCTCCGAGGAACGCATCACCGATCTAGCTTCGCTCTTGAAAATCAACATCATCCAGCGCCTTGTTCCCGGCCTGCAAAAGGAAGGATACCAGGAAGATCCCGATGACCGCGCAGCCCGACAGGACGCAGACGAAGCCGGTCGTCGCGCCGGCGGCTCTCGCAACCCCCCTGCTCCTCCTATGATGCCCAACCCGATGCCCGATCCAGCTCAACCATACCCC
This sequence comes from Pseudoneurospora amorphoporcata, assembly GCA_033297205.1. NCBI lineage: Eukaryota > Fungi > Ascomycota > Sordariomycetes > Sordariales > Sordariaceae > Pseudoneurospora > Pseudoneurospora amorphoporcata. Next base: position 33,891 of record MU859229.1, on the reverse strand, counting down.
TACCCGCACGACCTCGACCCCCCTGCTCGTCGACCGATTCCAGCCGGTGATTTTCCCCCGCCGGACTTTGAGGATGAATACGAGATCAACCGCCACCCTCGCGCCAGCGGCTTACCGGGTCTGGTTGGTGGACCCCCAAACCCAGGATTGGGAGGAAGAAGTGACTACGGAAGAAGTGATCTCTACCCAGCTGGTCTGGGACCCGATGATCCGATTAGGGGCTCTTTCGTCCCGCCGCTTGGTGGGTTGCCTAGACCGGGAGGACGGGGCCCCGGTGGATTTGGGTCCGGTGGACTTGGAGGAACAGGTGGGATGCATCCGACTTTCGATGACCCGCTTTTCCAGGGACCCCGTGGAGGTGATGAAGGAGATGGAGGGTATGATGACCAAGCGCCGCCAGGGGCTAGGTGGGATCCTGTTGGTCCTGGTGGTGCGCCGAGGTTTGGGGGAAATAGGCCTGGCGGTAACGGACGCGGAGGAAGAGGGTTTGGTGGAGGAGGATTTGGTGGAGGAGGGTTTGGTGGGTTTGGAGATATCATCTGATTGTGTGTGGTATGGAAGGTGAAAGGACGGTCTTTCTATCCTAAGCTTCTGTGTCTACGATTGTCTTGATGACAGGGTCGGGTATGAAAATCAGGGCTCAGTCTGTCTACCCAACGGTTGACAACCACGAAGAGAGAGCAAGGCGAGAGGAATGGGAGACTCACCAGGCGGAATACGAAGTGCGACACTACGCAACGAAACTCTGTTATAACGATGCCGGGTATATTTTCGCATGCCGACTTGCTCAGTTAGTCTAGTGAGCAAGCAGTGGGACCAAGAAGTGGTCTCTGAACGGGCTGTTGTCTCTCTTTTGATGTGGAGGAGACCCAAGGGAGGAGCCAAATTTCTTCAAGTAAATTGAACAAACAGTCTTACACACATCGCCACCGTTGACCTTGGTATATGACCAGTGATCCTATTGTCATAACTTGTATAAGTTGTTCGTCATTGTCGCAATAAACCTTGACTGAAGGCTGTCACACACAGTTGACATCGGTTTATAGTGTGCACTTTCGAGTTCTGCCTAGCAAGCAGAACTTCGTCTACCTTTTGGCAGTTTGACTGACTTGGCCATAGTGCACGCCTTCTCCCCGTCACAGAAGTCCTCTTCCCCTTCACAATTTCTCCTTTGCCCCCTTTGACTGGTCATCATCTCTTCAGGAGCCTGTTCATGGAGATTGGGGTTTGCCACAGCCATGTTGGAAAGAACTAAATCTCCATCCCTACCTACCTACCTATTGCTCCTCTAGTTGTCTTTGTCTCGGTCCATGTTTTTCCCTACTTGTTTTCTTCCAACCCAACTTTCTAACCGTAGCAGAGGAGGACGAGGTATGAAAAGCTGAGCCTCTTGGGGGCTTTGACCCAAAGCATGGAACCTTGGATGTACTTTATTACCTGCTGATGAATGATGATGATGATCGCTTAACGAACTAACCTAACACTGGAATCGCTCGTTAACGTTCGGTAAGTGGACAGATGGCCTTCAGGGCGAGGGCCTGAGATCAAATGCCAGTCATTTTTTTTTGTTCCGCTCTGATGGGGATGGCTTGGACGACGATGGAACTGAAGACGGGAGGGCGGATTGTTGATAGGTGGCAAGGATCCTGAATGGTGTCTCTAAAGGGAGGTGTAGAAAAGGGGGAGCAAGCAACCAGTAAGCTTGTTAAAGCTTGAAGTAGTCCGTCAATATGAATGCTTTGCAACCCAAACCAGCTTTTCCAGTACTGTGGTAATAATCGAAGATGATCTGTGTGCTGAGAGTCACCCTTCCTACTCCTTCAGCAATTCTTTCGCTTTGCCTTCTTCCACCCAACATTCAAAGAACAGGGCTCCTGCCTCGACAGAGCGGATTGGTGTCGTCCTGACACCTCCCACATCTGCGCCTGGCTCCGGTCTTGAGCGAGAGGCGGGCTGAAGATTGGGTTCGGATGGAATCCACGGTTGGGGATGCTGGTTCGTAAGCAGATGTCAGCGTGAGCCGCTTTGCCGGCCAGGGAAGAGAGTAAACTTACCCCGATGGGCGCAAGGGCATCGTCTCGCAATTCCACGGCCACGGTAAAGGTACATGCCTCGGGCAGGGCATCCATTTTCTCGGCGGCATACGCCGTTCGTCGTAGTGCACCGCGTAACTGCTCGTCAAGATCGGGCCAGCTCACGGTCTGAGCGGTAGGAAAGTAGTACTCGTCGTCTCGACTGTCTTCGTTCCTATACTCCTTGGCTAAGGCTCTTTCAAAGTCTCGCATTGGCTTGGCACCTCCGGGCCACGCTGGGAAGCGACTGACGTCAAACATCCAGCGCTCAAGAACGGATCCTGGTGGAACGGTCTGGGATGATGCTGATTGTGTGGCATCAGACGGCTGCGCTACTTCAAAGGGGGAGTGAATCACGACGGCGATGCGCGATACGCGGCCCTCGGCCACCTGAGCGGCCACGGCCTTGACAGCATCGCGGATCCATGAGCAGACCTTGGGATGGCGGTTCTGGTGTACCGGTAGGTTGTAGGCGCGAGCAGAGAGAAAGGTAGGCTGGGGGTAGATGCCACGGTAGTAGAGGATGTTGTGAATGGCAACAACGAGAAAGTTGTTGAAGGATTGCAAGAGGGCGATACTCGAATCATAGGGCAGTGGCTGGGAGGGGGCTTTTTTGTAAGTTTCGTGATGGTGTTCAGGTCGAGACTGAAGGGTAGAGGAAGGCGAGGATGGTGCAGGGGAAGCCGGCATGGTGATTAATGATGAAACTTGTTTTTAGTAGCGAGATAGGTACAGAGGGGAATCATGCAGCTGAGATGAAAGGGCCATTCCCTCGTTCTCATCACCTCCCTCTCCACTTGCATTTGCCCAAAGTTGAGACGTTCTTTGGACTTGCGTGGTGAGACGCGCGAGATTCGCGGAGAACAATGACCGCGTTTGGCAGGCAGACAGGGACTGTTGTAATGGAACCTTTTAACGCCAAAGCAGGTGATGAGCCCCACTATGCCCCGCACTTCGAGCTCGCCGTACAGAATAAGTCCAAGGGTGTTCACTTTAGGCGCTAACAAAAGCAGTATTTCTGTACCGTTTTCGCAAGAAGTTCGACCCTTGTGAACCCAAGCTGCTTCTCCTTCCACTCTTCAGGTTTCCCTTCCATGATCTTCAGATAGCTTCCGCTCACGTCCCGGACTATCACCACGTCCACCACCACCACCACCACCACCACCACCAGAGCCGTATCATAACCGGCGTGTTCTTCCGCATCCTGTTCCTCGCTCTGCCGACAAACCAAGGCGCCCGTCTTCGCACTTTGCCCTTCACTTTTTTCTTGGACGACGACACCCAACGTGCACGCCCCCCTCGGGCACCTCGACATTTGCGCGCAACTACCCGATCCCGATTCCGATTTCGATCCCATATTAGCGCCTACATCGCATATCATATACCCCGAACGGCCACCAAGGATTATACGTCGACTACCTTAGATTTTGGAACCTCGACTGGACCGTACAGCCCTGATTTCGCCATCGATCTTTCACAACTTCACGCGGCCATCGTTAACATATACACCATCTTGTAACGCCTTCACAATATGGATCAAATGGAGCAACAACTGGCGCAGCTGCTCGCCAACACGCAGCTTCCCGAAGAGGGCCCTCGCAAACAGGCCGAGCTCGACCTCTCCCACGCCAAGGCGAACCCCGATTTCCCGATTGCCATCGCCCGCGTCGGTATCAACGCCTCGTTCCCCGTCAGCATTCGCCAGTCTGCCCTGACCTACCTGCGCCAGTTTATCGAGGACAACTGGAGCCCAGACGACGGCGAGGCCCCTCGTTTCCCCATTTCGGATCATTACAAGCACCAACTCAGAGAGGTGCTGCTTGCCCTCTGCCTGGGAAGCGAGGGCGACAGAAAAGTCAAGGTTGCCACCAGTTTGGTTGTCAGCAAGATTGCTCAAGCCGACTTCCCCGACAGATGGCCTACCTTGCTGCCCAGTGTTCTAGGTGTTATGCCCACCGGAACCGACGACCAGCTGCACGGTGCCCTGCGCATTCTTCAAGACCTTGTCGAGGAGAGCTTGACCGACGAGCAATTCTTCGGCACCGCACGCGAAATCATCAAGGCATGCTACGATGTCGCCCTCAACAACGAACGCAAACAAAACCATCGTGCCCTGGCCGTCGTGGTGTTCCGTAGCTGTTTCGATCTGATGGATATGGCCAAGGATGATCACAAGAAGGAAGTCACCAGTTTCGCCCACGAGATCTTGGCCGGCTGGCTCCCCTTTATGGAACTTGTCATCAACTCACCACTTCCTGACCGCGAAGAGGCCGGTTCCCAGCCCCAAAGCTGGTACGGTCCCATCACACTCAAGGTCCAGGTCGTCAAGACCCTGATCAAGATCAAGACTGTTTTCCCCTCTTTGCTCCTTCCCCACAGTCCCACCTTCTTCAGTGCCGTTTGGCAAGAGTTGTCGAGACTTCGGGACGCTTACCAGGATTTGTTCATCAACAACGAGGTTCAGAGCCGCCTGGAGGACAGCGATGGCCTGCCCTACACCCTCGACTTCCTGGTGCTGGACGAGCTTGACTTCCTCAATCAGTGCTTGCGTGCCAGCCCTGTACAAAAGCACCTTGAGGCCGACATCAAGGCCCAGCCTGACATGTCCAAGATCGATTGGGTCATGAAGCTCAACCAGTTGTTAGTCTCGTACTCCCAGGTCACCCAAGAGGAGGAGGGCTTGTGGGACATTGATGTTTCTTTGTTCCTCGCCGAAGAGACGAGTGTCAGTGCCAACTACACTGCCAGGACGGCATGCGGCGACGTGGTTATCAAGCTCGGTGAATGGCTCGGCCCCAAGGTCTTCCAAGGCCTTTATGAGGTTGCCAAAACCCTCTTTGGTAACAACGCCAATAACTGGCGCGAGCAAGAGGCCTCGCTCTACCTGTTCAACTGCGCCTTGAACGACTTTCTGGACTGCGAGAAGACCGTTCCTGTCGAGGTTACTAACCCCTACGGAGAAATCATCCAGTACGCCGTCACTAGGCAGGATATGCCCGTCTTGTGTGCCCGAGGATTCCTTGCTGGCGCTGCGCTTAGCCAGGCCGCTGGCAGCCCGGCATATGGTCTCCTTGAGCAAACCATCAAGACTGTTGGAACCTCTGACTCGGAGCTTGTTCAAGTAGCCTGTATCAAGGCCATGGACGGCTTCCTCAGGTCCACCCTTGAGCCACAGTACCAAGGCCACATTCTCCAAGCCATCCAGGGTTACCTGAGTGGACTGGATCTTAGCTCGCTAGAGGACTCGGATGACCTTCTCGTGACTATCGTTGAGACGCTCAAGGCGGCCATTGCCGTGGACATGCGCACAGTTCTCCAACCTGACAGCACTGCTCTTGATATGCTGCTCACGCTTGGCAAGCATGGTGCTGCCAACTATCACGTAGAAATCAGCGTCTGCGAAGCGTTTGAGGAGATTGCCGAGGCCATGAAGGAGGCGACTGCTTACCCAGCCTTCTGCGCCAAGGTCCTGCCATCTGTCACTGGTGCCTTTGACGTTGCCAACGTCACTGGAGATGACCCACTCATCATCGTACGCTTTGCCCCCTCCCTTTTCTTTCCGTTGTGCCGACTGTACTAACACTTCATAGCTCGCCGTTGAACTCTTGTCCATCCTTGTTGAGTATGGCGTGGAGCCTCTTCCTGCTGGCTTCGTCGAACACACCCTTCCCAAGCTTGCCAGGCTTCTGATGTCGTCGGCAGAGGGAGAAGTTCTGCGCCCCGGCACCCAGGCGGTCAAGCATATGCTCATGCATGATCACCAACAAGTGTTTGCATGGAACGACGACACCGGTCGTTCGGGTCTCGAGGTCTGCTTGATGATCATCGATCGACTTTTGGACCCCGCTATGGAGGATAACGCTGCTTCAGATGTCGGTGGTCTCGCAGCCGAGCTGGTCGAGAAGGCTGGTCCCCAGCGTCTCGGACCTTATCTTGCCCAGCTCCTCAGGGCAGTTGCCGCACGTCTACATACCGCCCAAGAAGTCGCCATCATTCAGTCTCTCATCCTCGTCTTTGCGCGGCTGTCTCTTACCGTGGAGGGTGCCCGGGATGTCATCAACTTCCTTAGCGAGACTCCTATTGACGGCCAGAACGGACTCCAGATTGTCCTTAGCAAATGGCTCGAGAACTCGGCCATCTTCTCCGGATACGACGAGATTCGCCAGAAGTAAGTCCATCCCGATGCCTGTCTTCGGCAGCAATTACTTACTGACTTAATTTCCTTTGCAGCATCATTGCCCTCTCCAAGCTGTACGAGCTTAACGATGCGCGCCTAAACGAAACCTCGGTCAAGGGTGACCTGATCATCAACGACGATACCAGAATTAGGACTAGATCTCGTGCCAAGCAGAGTAAGCTGCATCCCCTCTTTCCCTACCATCGCTCCCTCTCCAGCTAACTAACCCTCTTCCCTCCCTCCTCACAGACCCCGACCAATTCACCCAAATCCCCGCCCCCCTCAAGATCGTCAAGGTCCTCGTCGATGAGCTCGGCGCCACAACCGGTAACCACTCCAACGCCCGGTCCACGGCCGTGGCTCAGAACGTTGCGGAAGAAGAGGACGATGACGACGACGAGGATGAAGGGTGGGAGGACGAGCCCGACGTGCTGGATCTCGGCCTGGGATCCACCAAGGCCGAGCTCATGGGCTGGGCCGAAGGTAACATCGCCCTGCGCGATCGCGATGACGAGACCCGCCAGTACCTGGTCGAATTCTTTGTGCGCGTGGCAACGGAGAATATTGGTAACTTTAATGATCGCTGGTATCAGCATTTGAATGTGGAGGAGAAGGAGAATTTGAGGGAGCTTGGGGGTCAGTAGATGGGGGAGGAGTGGCTTAGCTGGCTAGAGAAGGGGGGGGGGGGCAAAACACTGAAAGGTCGGGTGCCCAAGAGACCATGCATGGGCTTCCAAGTATATGGTGCACAAAGGTTTATATGGATGAAGGGGGTTTGAAAAATCGGTGGACGTTCTGTGATTGTTGTCTTTTCCACGCAAAACAAGCGATATCGCAGTAGGAAAGTTGCGGCTGTTTGGAGTTCTTTCAATTCTTATATGGAGAGGTTCATCGTATTCACTATTGTTGCCTTGTGTGGTATCACTGTTAGCGCTGGAATATGCAAGTTCATGGATACCCAGATAGTTACAAAGGAGTTTCCGACGTGTTTCTACGTCACACGTACATTATCGTCGTCGTCGTAGTAGTAATCATCAACACTCATAGCTACATAATGTGGAGACGATAAAATGGATATGTAGGTACCTAGACACAAAAGCAGAGAGACGTGAGTTATTCACCCTTCCCAAAAAAAAAAAAAAAAAAAAAAAAAAAAAAAGGAAAAGGAAAAGGAAAAAAAGAGGCAACAAGCAGTGGTGAGGCAAAGAGGGAAAAGACCTAGCCAGTCTTTCTGGCCTTAAGGGATGGATGCCTTAACCGAGCTGCTGCATCGCCTCTACAAGAACATCAACAACATCCACGTGGGTGGTTTGCAAGTAAGGCGGGTTAGGTCAGTTGATGATCTCACTGAACCTGCTTGCCATCTCCCCGATTCTTGCAACCCACTTGCTCCGCCTTGATATCTGTAGATCTAGTATATTAGAATGAACTATACGGTGATGCCAAATACGGAACACTGCATCTAGTAAGTAGTTTAGGTAGAACGTGTCCTTGCCTCACCTCATCTCATCGTTCTTTCCGCTTCCCCAGTCACGTATTCATTCATTCATCTCATTCGTTTGAATTGCTCTTTGTAGGTATTCTCCATCTTCCTTCTACATCTGTCTCTCCTGTCAAACGCAAAAGGCGCCTCGAGAGTGAGGGTTATTCTTTTTAAATGAACCGATATATGTACCTACTTTTAGGCCTTGTCTGTCCTTGACTCTCATTCCCTTTTTTTCGCTTCCGAATCGTTTGACGTGTACATACATACCATACCGTCCAACCCTCGCTCGTTTATGCCATCCATCACCTCATCAAACATATACCATCGCTCCGGAGCACCCTCAGGCAGACACGCCCTCGGGCTGATAAACAGCAGGACACAACGCCTCGATAGCCCTCGCATCCGCCACGCCCGCCGGCACACCTCCCAAACCCCCATCACCATCCGGCGCATTAGCAGCAACCCCATAAGTCCTAACCAACCCACTTTCCACATCCCTGTACTCAGGCCACCCCCTCATCTCCAGCCCGCTAGCCCCATGAGCAGCAATAGCCACCCAATCATTCTGCATTGCATGGCTCGTGGCCACCTCCAGCTTTTGGTCGGCCGGCGGGGAACTGGTAGAAGTTTCGGGGAAGATGTCGTACGTCCCGAAGATGAGAGGGAGTTCGGAGCTGTGGTAGGCGCCTAGGAAGGGGAGCGGGGAGACGTTGGTGAAGTTGCCAAAGTAGATGTAGCGGAAGACGGGGACGGAGGCTAGGAGACGGTTACTGTTGTTGACACAAAGGGTTAGTAGCTGGGAGGGGATGGGTCGAGGAGGAAAGGGAAGAAAAAACAAGGGATGGGCAGGGAAGTAAAAAGGAGGGGTGGGGGCAAAGGTAAACGTACGTGGCTGCTTTAAAGGCAGGGCAGAAGAAGAAATTAAGTGTCGCTTCGAAGGCTTCAGTTTGGTTGACGCTGTTGTTCCGGTTGAGAACGACGAAGGCGAGGCCGTCTTGGGCGTTGCTGCCTATGATTGTGGGCTTGTGTTGCGTTCTCGTTGTTAGTTGCCTATGCATCCATCGTCTGTTTGTCTGCAATTATGGATCTTTCAACGGGCAACGGGTGAAAAACTTACAAGTTTCGCAACATCCCCCGCCACCGACCTAGCCGTGTAATCCAGGAACACGGTGACATTATCCACCACCGGCGTGAAAAACATATACTTGGAGATGTCCATCCCCGCCGCCGCATTAGTAGCCTGCAGCGCCTTGGAGATAGCCTCAGCCGAGACGTTGCTCGAGCGCATGCACGCCAGCTCCTCAGCCGCCGTGAGGTTTCCGCAGCCGACCTGGTCCGCAATACGAGTGAAACCGAGCTGGGCCACATCAAAGCTCCGAGCCAACGGCGTCAGTTCGGTGCCCGAGTCCATGATGAACGCGTTCACGATTGGGTTCGTAGGGTAGGCGTATTGCCAAAAGCCGACGGACACGGCTCCGGCGCTTTGGCCCCAGAGGGTGATGCGTGAGGGGTCACCGCCGAAGGCGGCGATGTTGTCGCGAATCCATTCTACGGCTAGGCGTTGGTCGAGGAGACCGACGTTTTGCTCGTTTTGGGGGATGCCACGGGCGTTGGGGAAGCCGAAGATGTTGAGGCGGTAGTTGAAGATGACGACGATGTGGTCTTTTGTGCGCTGGACCCATTCTGTCGGGTTTTGGATGGGCACGTCTTGACCTCCTGTGCTGAAGGCACCGCCGTAGACAAAAACTATGACGGGGAGACGGGCGTTGGCGGTAGCGGGTGGGGCCCAGACGCTGAGAGTGAGGCAGTCCTCACTGATGTTGGGGCTCGTAACGTTGAGACCCTGGAGGTTGTACTCGGGCACATCCTGGGTGTAGATGGAGGGTGGGTTTGTCGAGAGGTATTGGATGCAACTTGGAGGAAGCGTCTTGGCTTCGAGCTGGCCAAACGGCGCAGCAGGCTGTGGCGGGGCGAAGCGAAGGTTTCCAACTGGGGGTTGGGCAAAGGGGATCCCGAGGAACTGTCGTACACACGGATCTTCGGTCTTGTTGACGATTCCGTGAAGTACACCTCCCAGGACCGTCACTGATAGGGAAGACGGGTCCACGCAATGAGCTGACGATGCTATCGCAGGTGCTACCCCTCCTCGAGAAACACTGCTCAGGAGGGAGAAGGCCCAAACGTAGGATAAGCAGGCCAGTCTCATTATTCCTGGATCACAATGTGACGTGGCATAAAAGTGTGGTATCGATGAAGTGGTGAAAGGAATGGGTGTGGTGTTGGCAAGGCTAGCACCAAGTTCCCGGAGAACTGGCATGGTGGTGAAGTCTGACATTTTAACATCAACTTCGGTATCCCCCTAACCCCTTGTCGGACGAGTCATGTCAGAACGTACATTGTGAGATCCAAAGCCAAACGGTGCCATACAGCGAGCGTGAAGCAGTTGCGGACTGCAAGCTGAGGGGTAAAGGCCACATTTGGGGAAGGGATGCTCACTTGTTCAGACGACGGGAATATCTTGATCCTGTGCTGTTGATGCCGGCACTGTCCCTGTTCCTTAAGCGTCGGTGATCCCCAAAACTTTGTCAGCTTTCCAGTAGCAGACACTTTTTGGTGCCTCTGCGCGCAGGCGGGTGACAGGAATACGCGCGTTTTCTGGGCAAGGCGTAGCAACTTGGTTTCCTTGTTGAATCGTCGGTTTAGTGCGGGGAGCGTAACTGTTGCAAGGAAGTTCCCCATAACAGAGCCAAGGTGGTGACTGGCATCTTAATGGTTCTTGAATATCGATTGCTGAGCTATCGGCCACAATTCTACATCAAGTCGACATCATTACTGGAAATCAAAACAAGCGTAAAGATGAACGTGAACAAGCAGCGTCAGAGAAAATCCCCACGGCCGAGTGAGTGGGCACGTAGGGTCTTGGACATGCTTGGGACTGAGTGCCTCGCTTCTTGTCGGCTCCCAGGAAACCGGAAACAGTGAAGGTGCCCATGGGTGGCCCCGACACTTCTTCTCGTTGTTTCAACACATGACAACGATTAGCAACTTTAGCGGATGCGGGGAACAGTCGATGATGGAGGCTTTTTGTCAATGTTTTGTCTTTTGTTCACTTTGTTGTTGTGGAGAAATTTCCTACTTTCTCGGGGTGAGAAGCAACAACATGCAAGTGATGATGCATGACCAGCCGAGATTGTGCGCCGCGACCGCCTTGCATGCGCGAACAGCTTCGTACCGACGCGAATTACGAAGAGCTCCCGTTTTGGTGCTGTCAAACAGTTGGAGACGTACCCCTCATCACACTGGGGTATGGCTGACAAAATTATTTGCACACCAGGGATTCCCGTCGTCCCAATTCGAACTGCTTGGAGTCAATGAACGTCATGGGTTCGTATTGGAAGCACACGAATCCCTTTGATCCCAGCCCAGAATTCATTCCTTCTTCCATTGTTCAAATTCGGTTTCAAGATGCCTCTTGAGCTCGGCAAACTTGTTGGCGAAATCTTGTCCGCAGCGCCAACAGACAACACCCTTGGAGAGATTTGCGTTCTGGAAGCATGTCTTGCGTCGTTGGTCATCCTCGGCGAGCGGATAATCGTCGAGAGGGATGAAGAAGGGCGTGTTGAAGCTGTTGTAATGCTTCCGATGCTTGACCTTGGCCGAGTGCATGTCGCGCGAAATGATGTGCACGTGAAGATGGTCCAGGGAAGGGTGGGCATGCACGCCGACACGGATGTCGGACAGGTAGTCCCGGCCTTCTGGAAGCTGGTCGAAGGGGACACCTTTGTCCATGGCTTCATTGCGTGCTTTGCTCGAAGCAGAAAAGGTCGACAGCTCGCGTTGGAGCTCGGCAGCAGCTAGGCGGGCGGCGCTGGCAGCTTCGTCCTTCATCATGGCAAGGAAGTCTTGCTCCTGGAAGGCCTGATGCGGGTGCAGGTCATAATGAGCGGGAGACCGGGGGAGGAGGAGGAGATGGACGGTGGCCTTGGGGAAGCGGTCGCGGATCAGGACGGTATTGTCCGTCACACGGATAACGTGCTGGGGGAAGCGGTCGGGATGATCAATGTACTCAAGCAATGCACCGCTCCATTTCGACTTTGCTGTAGCGCCGGCTGATGAGGAAGCGTCTAGCTTGGTTGCTTTGGGCTTGGGCGCCATCAGTTCAGCAAAGGCATTGCGCCTTTTACTTTGATGCACGCTATGGCTGCCCGGACTTTGGACCACATCCTCTGGGTCTTTGGCGGCAGCTTCGACCATGGTGTGCGTGCAGACGGCAGGTTTTCTCTTGTTGGAAATTGGGTTGTGGACTGGACGACGCGTGTTTGCCAGCTGGTGCGCGCCGGTGTGCGTCAGTGGTAATAAATAGCCTGGAGTATATATGGACGCAGCTCGCATTTCCCAAAATGGGTCGGGAAGGCCACCGGCAAGGTTGGTGATGGTGCTACCTACCTACATTGCAAGTTGTCGACGAGTGACGTTGGAATTGACGTGACTGTTTGGGGTTCGGTGTTCGACTGAGCCCGGGCTGACACAAATCCGGATTTCATGATTGGTCACTGCTTTGAAGGGTGGGCCTCTTTTTCTATAAACGGTCCACTAAACAACTGACAGCTTGGTTTTGGTGTAAGTGTTAGTGCACACCCATCTATAGTGGACAGCTTCATCGAGATGATGGCACCATGCGTTCTCGACAACACCTGTTAGTCCTACTCATTGGAGTGACGAGGTCAGCGATGAAGATCCTATGCACAAGCGACGGACTAGTATACCTTAAGTATCTGCCCTCGCTCTGGGGTTTTCTTATCCCCGTATCTGCGACGTTAACATGGAGTCTACCGAAAGCAGCTTTGTTATTGGGTCTAGCTGTCCCGTTATCCATCCTCAACACGGGCACTGACCATCCAGTGGAATTGATGATGACCCTGTACATAAGCCAAACCTTGCAACCAGCCTCTCAGCAATTTCAGTGGGTCGGCAGCTCGTGGTCAAGCGGTGTGGTGGACGCATCACATTTGCTCGACCCAATCGTCCGTCAGGGTGCTTGTCGGGTAGAACTCAGTAGGGTAACCTACGCAGTTGTCAGAGGAGTGCTGGAACCATTTCGTGTGATAGACAATTGTCTCCTAGACCGTGAGGGCTGCTGGCCTCCCACACGGCACCTAGCGAGGCTCGTCCGAGAGTTATTGAAGAACCTCGGTGATTGATAGCTGGCGTCTTCCGGCTACGCAAATAAGGCTCTTCTACTCCTTTCCAGAATGTCATCACGTCCAACGTTCGATTCCTGCCCACTTTCCTTTTTTTTTTTTTTTTTTTTTTTTCTCCCTGGTTTGGGTTCGGCGCTGACTCGGAATTTGGCAGGATCCTTCCGCCATCGGTATTTCTCTCAGGAGTCAAAGACATGACTCTCAAGACCATTTTTGTGCAGGGCAGTGGTAATCCTAATAACGACAACGACAACGACAACGAAACCGGTGACCACGTCGCCACTCGTCGGGTGCGCGTCAATCTTTTGGTTTATCTGCCATGCCCCATGAGCACCACTCATCCAACGACAATGACAGTGGCGCGAACCACAACCAGAACCTTGACCAAAGCCTCCCCCTCCTTCCAGCAGTACTCTCGGGCTTCGAAAACGAAAGGCCTCTCGTTTCCTTTTCCACGCCCCTCTCTCACCACACAACATTAACAAGCACCACCACTCACTGCCTGGAGCTCGGGTACGTTTCTTCATGAGAAAAACTAGGCCCACACACATCCCCCTCTACACTCACACGTATCCCCACCCATGACAGCTGTCATAATATACAGCCGTTTTAGCTGGTAAAATGCCGTTTTCTCGTGTTATCTAACATCCCTGCTCAAGCTGACAAGTGCGCTGAAAAGACCGCTGTAAGTGCACCAGATCATTGCCGCTAGAGTCGTGATACTTTTGTGGTGTTGTAAACTTCGACATCTCTACCTAGTCACACGTACACAACCAGTCTGCTTTCTTGATGGCTGGAATCCCGTCTCTTTTATTTACTTGGTGATATCTACGCTGGTGTTTTACTCGTCGTCGTCGTCGTCAAACCTCCCGCCACACCCAGATGTGCCATGGGGTAGAGCGATGTGACGATGTAAATCGCGTGCCAGCGACCCCAGAAAATTTCGCAAATATTTCGTGCATTGAGATTGAGGTATTTTAGCGGGGAAAACGGGGATTTCACATGCAGCTGTCGTGGTGGAGTTTGGACTGTCAGTGGACTGTCAGAGGCTTGGCATGGTTGGGGTTATATATGGGATACGTGTGAGTGTAGGGACCTATGTGGGCCTAGTTTTTCTCTTCTTCATAACAAGCTTTGCATGATCAAACAGCAGTCTTCTTCTTCGACGACAGAACAACAAAACAGCGAGAACGTGACATTGCCGATGTAGCATACATACTCTCTAAACAACACCTAGCAGAAGTGGGCGGCGGACCATGTTTATTCAAAGCTGGATCGACATGGAGCGTTCGCACGACTTTTGTAGAGTTGTCATGATGCCTTCTTGTCGCCAAATGACCTCATGACGGATTACTTTGCACGGGTATTGTGATTAGAAGAGGGGGATTACCTGTGGGATAGATAGATGGACGGTCATACAGAAGAAGAGCGATGGCGAGGAGGGGAGCAAGCCACCGGAGCCGGTGCCTGGGAACAACAAGGGATCATGGATCTGGGCAAGATTCTTCCGTCGATGGACATGGCATCACCGTCGAGGAATATTTCCTGAGCGGTCATTACTGAGACCGTCAAGATTTCTTTGGAGGAAGGTAGGAGAAAGAGGATGATCAACGAAGAGTACGAAGGTTCAGGGGAGAAAATCACGGCTAAGGTACCTATACCTATCAAGCTAATGAAAGTCGAGGCTCCGCATAACTTGATGTATTTCGTTGCGAAATGAGGGTTAATATTTGTCCTTGATACCTACCTACATGTAGAGCATGGAACACAAGTCATTCCAGCCGCCAACATGAGCAGGCTGACCAGGGACATAAATCCAGCCCAAAATATAAAAACAAGATGTAAGCGACATCTCCTGCTCTACATAATCTGGCCAAAAGTCCAACCTCAAAAGTCGAAACCGCACAAAAAGCCGCATCTGCGGGCCATTTACTTCCTTCCATCATTCCATGTCCACTTCAGCTAGGTGGGTACTCTTAGGGAACACACCTCCAACCTTTTCTTGTTTTCAAGCGCACCTTCAAAGAAAAATAATCGATCAAATCATATCCCACTCCTTGTCCAAAGTTGTATCCGGTATAGAGGCACCACCTGCCATCAAAGATGGCCAGGTCCGGTCGATAAGATGACAACGGTCCTTGAGCTCCGGGGGAATAGCCACTCCGGGGGGAACCGGCGCGTATCTCATATGAGACGGCCCATAGGGACTGCCGGTAGGTACCATGTGATAAGCGGTAGGCACCATTTGCGTGTCCAAAATGCCCTCAGCCTCAGTCTCCTCAGACTCCGAGGCCCCGGTTATCTCACCGTATTGACAGGCATGCTCGGACGACGCCGTCGGTTTTCGGTCGAGCCGGTAGATTTTCGTCCATTGAGCACTATAGGTTACTTCGAGCTTTTCTGGCCCTGCGCTGTAGGCATGGAGACTAAGAGAATGGTAAAAAAAAGTGTCAGTTACTAGGGCTAAAATCTGGTCGCGGTAAATGTCATTCAGGTAGAGGCTTATGCCACCACCACAACGAGGACTGCTTAAGGTATATAAACCAAAGGCAGGAGAGAGCAGAGTGGTACAGGTATTGAGATGGGGGGTCTAGGTTGAGGGGAGGACTGAAGGCGAACTTACTCGGCCATGATATCAGAACAGATCAACTGGCACCAATCCAACTGCTGAAGAGCTTCCGGGGTGGATGCAAAGACGTAGGCAACAACCATCCAACGGCCGATCAACCATTTGCCGTCCTTTGCTCGCTGCGAGAACACGATGCGACGAACACACTTCAGGTTGGGGTATCGCCAGTGATGCGAATGGTCTTTACGTCCTCGTCATTTTCTGTAGTGGTACCGGCATTGGCAGTCATCATCGAGAACTCTTCAAGTTGCCCGAGCTGCTGGGGAAGGTCGACAAAGAAGTGCCGGAGCTCGACAAACCATTCGGTTGGGTTGGGGATGCACTCTGGCTTCCGAAGGATCTCCTCGGGAAAGTGGAACGAGACCATGATGTTCTTTGAATTTCGGATTGCGGGCTTTGGAGGCGTCAGTTTCGTGAGCGGCTGGATGTCTTGAGGTTCCATTGCCATCGTCGTCGGACTCTCCTGCTGCTGAGAGGAGCCACCGAAGCACTGGAGCGGGAACTTGAACCAAGACCAGATGCAGCTCACTAGATGTTCTTTCAATCTTCTGGCCTTCTCCTCCTGGTACTTCTCCTCGAGTTGGAACTCGAGATGTTTGTTCCAGTCGTCCCTCGATGGTGTGTATTCCCAGTAGAGAGGACCGAAAGAGATTGGCAGGGTCTCCCAGACGTATGGCTTGGAGACGATGCCATATTTCATTTGGTGAAAATCCATGTTTTGGTCATAGGACATGCTGTCGTGGCTTGAGTAGGGACAGTGGTGGGGTAAAAGGGGCAGTTAGTGGTGCGACATCGGTAAACGTCCATGTTGGGCTAGAGTAAGATAATTAAAGTTGTGGCGATGTCGTGGTTGGAGATGCTAGGAGAAGTTGCTGATGGGAAAAACGAAAGGTTGTGGACGGGAAGAGTCTTGGGAGAGACAGGAAACCCTGGATAGCCAGGGAAGGGGGTTTATTTGTATGGGTTTGAACAGGTAATCAAATCTGCTTATAACCGACAATGAAGGAGGGGAAGGCACGTTGAGACCCTTCAATGCAGAACACCACCGGCCAAGGCCTGCATCCAAGATGCGCATACCGCAAAGACGCGGGCCTCACATTTTCAAAATTTAGGTAAATCAGGCATAACGCGTAAGCATACTGCTCGAATATGTGCGTTTTATGTCCGCGGAAAATGGTGAAGGAGGCATGTTGACCCCGCGGAGCACTGTACTCGTCGGGGCTTGAATCGCCTGCCTTCCCAATAGCGAGTACATCGATTCTGCTGGTGCCGTGTCTGATCCCCTTATTCAAGGACAAGGAGGACGGCGCTAGAGGGTATGGAGAGACGATCAGAATCATTCTCATACATACAATTTATGAAGAGGCATGTCTTGCAAGATGCTTACAGAGTATGTCCAATTTCCCTAGATCCTAGAACGCAAGGCCCGGAGTTTGGGTACATGCGCTTCCAACGCGCAATGCGCAATGCAAATTCTTCCGCATGTTTGAAAAAAGGAAAACACACACACAAACAAAAAAAAAAAAAA
Organism: Pseudoneurospora amorphoporcata; assembly: GCA_033297205.1. Lineage (NCBI taxonomy): Eukaryota > Fungi > Ascomycota > Sordariomycetes > Sordariales > Sordariaceae > Pseudoneurospora > Pseudoneurospora amorphoporcata. Next base: position 16,798 of record MU859229.1, on the reverse strand, counting down.
AAAAAAAAAAAAAACATACCGGATTGCTAGTAGACCAGACGTATCAGGTGAGAAGGATTGGAAGCAACTGTGCGAAGCATTACTTACTGAGTGTCCTGGTTGCGTGCTTTTCGTTGCTTGGGCACGTCTACCGTATACCTCAAAAGTGAAGGGCAAGATAACTCGCGTGACTTAACATTGAGAAGAACACGAAATAGACTACTCGTGCACAGATACAAGTTGTCCCTTTTATCTTCCTCAATTCTCCCTTCTCACACTGGCCCCAGCTCATCCCAGTGTTAGAGGTAATGTGAGATAGATCACGAAAGATGGGAATGATGATGGCGTATTGGAAAGAGAGAGATCCAGCTAACTGCTGGAGGGGATCGCTGGTTACTATACAGAAGCGGCGATTGAATAGGCGAAGGTCTGTAAAGGAGGAGATTCTGGGACGTGCCCAAATCGCAGTCAATGGCAAAAAGGAAATGGTCGAGGCTATTCCTAACTGAATTTTACTATCTGCGTGACGATGACTATCTGAGTGACAATGAGCAGGGTGGTGACGATGAGAAGGGTGATGACGGTGGTGATAGTGATGGTGAACTCGTTGATTGAAAGAGGAAGAAAGAAAGAAGAGGAAGGGAGAGAGGGAGCCCTCAAAATAAGTGCATCCGTCCATAGTCTTGGCTTGCCTTAACGCTGCCTTGATGCTGCATGAGTGCAGCTGCGGACCATGCGCGTTAAGATGGCAAATTAGGGAAAACTGCGGACCCGAACAGGCGTTGAGTAGAAAAGCTGACCAAGCTTGGTCGGATTGCAACGATCCCAATGACCTAGCAGGAGCGCAAGAGGGAACCAAGCGGACAGGTGGAAGACGGTGACATGAGCCAAATGGTCGACGTGCCGAGTTTGCCAAAGGAGGCCACATGAACCAGGTTCGGCCCGTTGGCACGATTGAATAAGATGCCGAGACGGTATTGATGCGGCAACTAATGCACGTTGATGGCTGAGTGCTGTCCTGCTATCATGGAAATGGTGATTTTGTCGAGGACACAATACCACACGGTAAGGATGCTGGTCACCACGTGAATCAAGGTCAACGTGTTGGTGCGGCTGAAGAAGGCGACAAAGTGGCAGAGGATCGCGAGAAGGTGCACCGACTGATGGATCGGCTGTGGTATGGTGTCATTGACTTTCCATTCAGGAATCCCAGGATTCCATCGATCGCGGGGCGGCCATTGGCATGAAGTGCGATGTAGATTTGTCGATTTGAATGGGGTTTCCGATGGGGGTCAGGGTGGCAATGGATGTGAAATTGGCACATTGGCTGGCGTGGTGTTTTCTTTCTTGCCGTTCTGGCCGTTCTGGCTTTGCTGGGAATCGTGGAGATCCAGACGTCAGAGACCGAGAAACGAAGTCGTGTGTGGCCCGGTGTGTTGGGTGCCTTCCATTCTGGAAGTGAAGAAGATATGTGCGCTGTTTCTGTATGCGGTTTCGGTTGGTTGTGACCTCGTCGTGGGCATCACTATCGCATGGGTGTGCCGAATGGGCTCGAGATTATTTGCCTCAATCGGCCCTATGACATGAGACTCCCTAATGAGGCGGGCCACGGCGGACTGTGCTGTTTGACTCTGGGGCCCTAGGAAATGGTGGATAGTATCAAAGCTGAAGAATGTGATGCCGCGAACGGCCCAGCTTCATGCTCATTAGCCTGTCCTCGTCTCGCGAGGGATGTGGTAGATGGAAAGCCGGCGGCATGTTTGTCGTTTGGCAGTTTACAGTTGACACTGCAACGACTTGTGTGAATGGATGGTGTCTGCTCGTGCTGGTCGCATGTGTGAGATACTGGAGGAACAGAAACATGAGTGTGTAGGTGCTGAGCCAAGTGTGTCCGCGTCTTGATGCTGGGTAAGGTAGGCAGTCACCTAGGTAGTTTTGGCGACTGGAGGTGTGGCTTTCACTGTGAGGTGCTCTTCCCAGTTTCAAGCACGGCCGTTTATATCAGTCGATGCCATCGATGGATGATATCAAGGGGTGACGTGACCGTACCTCGTCTGCCCAGAGGAAGGTGGTCGTAGTCAATCTAAAGGAAGAGCTGGCTGCCTTGCTGTAGTTTGTAGACTGATAGGAAACTGAAGGCGAATAAGAAGGGAAGGCCGAGTGTCCTGGGACCGTCGACTGTGGGCAAGTGTCGCGGGACGATGCCCACTTCTCAAGTGGAGGTGGAAAACAATGAACATGGGTTGAATGAGATGTGCCCTTAACATAGTGCGTGGATTTCTGCCAAGGGTCGGCGGTAGCGGACTAACAACTGCTAGTTTGTTGCACCCGACCCCGTCGTCTTCAGGGGCAGCGGCCAGGCCGCTCTTTCCTCAAAACACCAAGAGTCCCGAGGTCTTTCTGGAATTCCTTTGTACCTAGGTACCGTGGATAAGTCAATGCAACTGGGTAGGAAGTCACGTATCAATATGAGCAGGAAAGGGCGAGGAAGGCTTGATTGTCTACCGTGAAGGCATCACAGAATGACGCGTGGGGTTGCAGAGGAAGCCAGCCTGGAAGACGGGGCGACCGACAATCATACCAGCATGTTCAGTGACTCGCTTCTACACACGGCAGTTCCAAGCGGATGATTCTATCTTCAACTACCGCCGACTATGTAGCTGGTACCGGAAGGAAGTCACGGCGGGAGGCTGGATCTTGTAGCAGGTCCATGCTTGTTAACTCTCACAGCCCAAACCAGGACATTGCACTGCAGCATCCCCTTAACTAACTCATGCCGACAGATGCAGACCTGACATACCAGCCACATCGGAGGCGCTTGTCCAAGTCCGAGACGGATCACAGTCAACTTCGGTCCGATCGTCCATCCACGTGCCGTTACTGTCAGGAAATCCCGTCGGCCAGAGCTGTTCGATACAAGTATTGAGCCCCGGAGTTCACACACTGGCATCGCAGATATCTGCATCAAGAGCCCTTCATTGCGCATATATGCCGGTCCAAAGAAATGCTCTTTGCTGCAGCCAAAGTCCTGTCGCGTCTTGCCAGGGGCACCACGTAGTCGCATCAACCATCCATATATGTACGGATATCCCAACCCGGCCGCCTGGGTCGGACACTCAATTTTTTTTATTTCCTGACCTCATCTAACTATAGCAGCAGCAGTGGATTTGTATCCAGCATTGTTAAGATTTTTTCTTTCCGACTTCGATTCGCAAAAGTGTTCACAGAATCTGGCTCCCGGCGCGAATTTGGCTTCGCCTCATACCATCATGCTTTTCATATCTGCAGCTTCAAGAGAGAGCTGGCGGAGATGGAAACTGGTAATCGCATCTTCTTATGATAAAGGAACTCCGAACAATACCTGCATATATGCGGGAACGAAAGATGCACCCGTCAAAAACAAATCAACGCGTTCTGAAGGCTAGAGCCCGTACATGCCTCTGCTGCCCGGCGAAAAAAAAAAAAAAAAAGTCGAGGCTCCATGAGCTGCTGGTAGTATTCAACCACTCTACAACTTCTCCGCCCTTATCCTTATTTCACTTCTCTTTCTTCTCTTTAGAGACGGCTCCTTCACCACAAAGTCAAAGTGTCAGACCTGATCGCTCAACAAACTGTAACTCTCCTCAAGCCTAGGTATCCTCGATATCCATCCCAGATACTTCCCCCTTTTTGCTAACCCCTCCACACTCCCAGTACCTGAGCATAATTGATAAATCCTCCAGCGAACAATTCGCTAAAAGGCCTTCAGCAGCCCCCGAGTACAATAGTCTCCCAACTCCGCCTCATATCCATTCCTGCTTGGGCTCTAAGCTAACTTTGTGCAACGGGAAAGACTTCGTCCCGGCTACATCAAGAAAATATACAAAACCACATTCCGATCGACACCATGTTAATCGCCTTCATTATTGGGACGTTGGTTGTCTTGAGCTTGGTGGTGGTGGTGGTGGTGTATGTGCTGCTCCAACGCCGGGGCATTCGAACGAACCCCGTCGCCCACGGGCACCAGCATCACCATGACCATCATCACGAGCACCAACACCAGAATCACCAGCACCAATACCAACAACAGCAACAGGAGGAGGAAGAGGAGGAGGACATGGCGGCTAGGAGGCGCAGAAGCGGTGCCCCGAGCCCTTCCTCATCCCGCTTTCCTTCCCGCGCCCCTTTTCCCTCTTGGGATTCTCTCTCTGCTCCTCCTTCCCCTGATCCTTCTCGTTGAGATCCCCGGTGACCTAGTATGGGGAGCATGGGGGTCGACAGAAGGCGGAAAACTCAGGTATAGGTACGTATGAGTTTTCCACGTCCGGCGAGTTTTCAATGCCGGTGGAGAGAGAGCCCGCTGCGCTGATCGACCGGATTTGGAAAATGGACGAGCAACAAAATGAGGGGGGCGACGGATACATGTACGACGGAGGAAAGGGATGATATATTTCCGCGACTTACTAGAAACGAGAAATTCCGTGGATGTACTTTCCCCCTCAAATTGGAATATTTCTTGTGTAGGTACTTAGATACCTTGGGCAGGAGCATAGAAGAATACAACAACTACCTACCTCTGACCCAATTATTACTTTTTTTTCGAGACCAAAATGGAGAGGCCGTTGTCATCAAGGGTGAGCGTCAATTTGGCGGTTTTGTCTGCGCGTCGGCTTCTTTGTTCTCGGTTTCGGTGCCATCATCCCAGTGCCGAGTGAACGGCGTCAGTATTTCACTCTGCAACTCCCCAAGGATTGAACGGGTTGTAAGGCAACGCTCTACGCTAGGTAGGGACGACAGCGACCTTTCCTGTTTGTAGGATCAGGGTGCACCACGTCGATAATAGTCAATCGAGTTTGCTGACTGTTTGCCGACCGCCGGTGTAATTCTCGATGCCAGAGTCGTTGCAGGGGCTGGCTGGGACCTACCGTAGCAGCCCCTATTTTTATTTATTTTCATTTTGAATGACTTGCGTAGAGGTACGTATTGAGTTCACCCACCAGGCTGGTCCCAAACTCCGGATCTCGAAACTCGGGGCCGCGGGAGGAGGCCAGTATCAAGCAATAGCACCTCCTTTTTCGATTTGTGCAGAAAGCGCATGATTAAAGATCTGGCGGGTTGCTTTTGGCAAGAGTGACCCTCGGCGCACCCACTTTTTTCCTACCCGCACCAATTTTTGAATTTTTTTCTTTCTTTCGATTTGGTGATACCTCCCTACCACAACAAAAAGAACTCCCATTATCTGCCCCCAAAAAATTTACTTTTCGGTTTACTACATCCAAGTGTTCATTTGTATTTTTCTTAGCTACTTTAAAAGTCACCAAGTGCTTGCTTTAGGGACGATTGCAGTCGCTGCGCCCAGCCTTTGCAACGTACATTTCCTTTTTTAAATCATCGTACTTTGACTCGAGTAGCTAAGTATCACAGGGCGTTTGGGATTTGGCCAATTATGAAGTCAGAACGACACTCGTCGCGAAACCAAGAGCAACTACGGCAGTGCCGTTGAGTGTCCTCAGCGTGGTCGAAAAACTTGGCGTTGCGTGTCGAAAAGGGGAGAGTGCAGCTTGAACTCCGCAACCTTAAAACCGAGTTTCCCAAGTTTTGCCTGTCTTTGAGATAGGAGATGGAACTGAAGCAATATGACCAAAGATTCATGATGTTGCTATTTGCCTGATGATGCATATATGCCATGTCACCCTCGGAGGGAGCTGGTTCAGGACAGGCATCAGACTGCAGATATTCATCACCAACTCCGAAAGAAACATCTACAGGGCAACCAATAATGCACCCCAGTTATTCCCTCCTGTCCGGAGATGCACTCGTATCTAATTACTTGCAGCATGAGCAAGGTCCGGAAGTACGTGCTGGAAAAATCCAGAGGGCCGATGAACTACATACTTAATCCCCAGGGCCGCCACCTTCTTCTTCTTCTTCCTCTTTTCTCATATCACCAGAAGTCTCAAACACATCAATCATCGCCTAACTCAAGATTATTCAATCAAGTAGAGTCTTCTCCAAGGCTTCTAGAAAACCCATCTCGATTCCACACTCATCGTCGAATACATATCGCTACGCTACCAAGGTGGTGTGAGCAATACCAATCATCCAAGCCACCTTCATCAACCAAGTAACTGTACATCACACTCCATCCTCCAGTTTCACATTCAGTCTTGCCCACTTGGCTGGGCTTTAGCTAACTGAGATCTTCCATCAAGAAAATCTCATCGTCAACCAGCCCACCCCAAGGTCAACACCAAAACCAAACACCAACGTCGACAACATGTTTTCCACCACCACCATCACCACCACCCTCCCCTCCCCCTTCTCGCCTTTGCCTGCTGGCCCGACCACCGCCCCTGAGACCCCAGCCAAATGGTCATTCTGGTCTTGGTGGGAGACGGTCATTGCGTGGATCCAATCCGACGACCTCAGCTTTACAGAAGCAATAGACGCCTGGTCCGGCAACGACGACGTGTTCCCCGACTTCGCGGGCACGTATGTCGAAGATGGTCATAACGATTACCTAGAGATCCTCCGGAAGCGTGACGACCCTGCGTGGCGTGCGCACCAGAGCATAGAGCGGAGGAAGCGAGAGATGGCGGAGGCGAAGGCGAACAAAATGGCGGCGGAGAAGGACAAGAAGGAGGACAAGGAACAAGTCTCCGCTGAGGAGATCGCATCGGATATTGACGCGCGAGGACGCAGGAGTGGGGACACCGAGTCCCTATCCTTCCCGCTTTCCTTCTAAGTAGGTAGGTAGCAGTTGGGTACCCTCTTTAGCCCCCAAAGCTCCCTACCCTATACCCACACGTTAAATGCTCAACCACCCAACCTTCTCCATCAAGACAATTCTAGTCACCAACAGATTACATAGCTCCGATCATGTCTCCAGCCAAGGTCACCCACCCCAAAGCTAACAGCAACAACCACCATCATGCCTGCCACCACCCCGACTCCGACTCCCACCACTACCAACAACATCCACAGCAACAGCACCTTCCACAACACCGTGACGACCCACAACCACACCATCACAGGCCCTACCACCACCACCACCAGTAATATCGCCAAGGACTCGGACACGACAAGCTCGAGCTGGGGCCGCCTCAAACACCTTTTCCCACTCGTGATTCTCTGTGTAGCCATCCTCTTCTACGTCCTCTTCCACGTTCTCCTCCAGGTCGTCCTCTTCGTCATCCTCTTTCTTCTCGCCCCCACATCACTTATGGATGGACTCTGATGATGGGGCAGGGGCGCGGAAGGAACAATGCTCCTAGCCCCCCTCCGATACCCACTCCTAGCCCGTGCCGCACCAGCTCGGGCACGCCTCTTCCGAGTCCTCCGGGGCCTCGGGGCCTTCTCTTCCGATGAGGAGGAGGGGTCGGAAGAGATCTTCTCGCCAGAGGAGATACAAGCCGATCTGAGAGAGCGAGGACGTAGGAGTGAGGGGCCAAGGCCCTCTTCCTCTCGATTTCCTTCACCGGCACCGGCGGCCGGAGGAGACGGCAATCCCGTCGACGACTAGACCGGCTTTCTGGATTGGGGCCATGTGGTAATGTGAGCCTCGTCTCGCACTCCCTAAACATTAAACCTAAGTGTCAGTTGAAGGTCCGTTGTCGTATGTCGATCTCAAGCCCCAGCGGTCTCTCTTCCTTCCTTCGCCTTCCTTATCTTCGTGTTCGGTGTATTCGTCGTATTCGTTGCGTCTGATGTTTGCATGTCCTATGGCCGGTCGGCATGGAGCGGAGCCTTTTGGGTTTATTGTAACATAGCACGGCAGATTTTCAGATTGGGACAATTTTTCCGGAAATTTTTTATTTTATTTTTATTTTTATTTTTATTTTTTTTTTTTTTTTTTTTTTTTTTTTTTTTTTTTTTTTTTTTGGTGTTTAAGTGGAAAGACAGAAGAGTTCAGCCGACCACCAAGGCTGTTTTAGACGGAAAAAGAGGATTTGTAGGGGAAATCGGGGAAAACCATCAATGACTGTCGACTCTTGATAGGAATAGGAGCAACATAACTTGTAATTCGCTGATCAGGTATCAATAATTCTTTTCCGTTGATCGACCATTCATTGCGTCTTGGGCGTTAGGCAGTCGGGTTTCATGCCCCAATCAGCTTCGCGTCTTCGGCATCGTCATCATCAGATTCCTCTTCTTCCTCTTCGCTCTCCTCCTCTTCGTCATCCTCGTCTTCCTCATCCTCTTCTTCGTCCTCTTCCTCCTCTTCCTCAGTCGATTCCTCCTCCTCCTCCTCCTCCTCCTCCTCCTCCTCCTCCTCCTCCTCCTCTTCTTCTTCCTCCTCCTCACTCTCCTCCACAATCTGCCGTTGCACAGGCGCTGGCACAGGCACCGGCTTCTTAGCCATATCCTCCTCCTCCGCAAGCCAGTCATCAAGTGTCTTAGTCCCAACTCCCTCTCCCAAGCCATTGGCCTTCGATGATGCCGACCTAGAAGATCCACCGTCCAAAATCTCCAGAGCCGGCACGACTCGCTTCTCTCCGTACGTCACGGGAGGCACACCGGTCTCTCTCAGTCTCGAGTCCGGCTGCTTGCCTTCCTCGACCCAATCGGGCAAGTCCTCATAGCCTCTGACGCCGTGGACGCCAGCGGCGTCGGCGAGTACGAGAGCTGAAGAACCTAGGGTATACCCGCGTCTGATTTCCGAGGGACTCTGCGCTTGAGGCGCAGGCTTGGGTGCGAGAAGCATGAGGGTCGCGAGCTGGGGTACGCCAAGCAGGGCTTTGTAGAGGCGGGTGCGGTCACGGAGATCGTAAGAGGTATCGTAACGAGCTAGGAGGAGCACATAGCTCCATAGCTTCGCGATCGGATGGTTGTCGTCTTCGAGAAGCTTGGGTGGGGGGCCTGGTTCACCGTCGGCCGTTTGTGACGCTTCGATCTGTCGGTTAAGGTAGTGCAGGTAGACTTTGGCGCCGAGCAGGATGATTTGTCGTTTGGCAATTTCGGATTCACACGGGAAGTCCTTGAGCAGAATTCGGAGCACGTCAGGGGCGATGTTGTCTTCTCCGTTGAGGCCGGAGAACTCGCCTACTAGCCAGATGATGGTAGCACGAGCGTGTGAGTCGGTGGCCGAGTCCAAGTTCTTGGCCAATCTTACTACCGTTGCGACATGCGCGGTCGGGTCCTGTTGGATGAGATGTCGTATCACTGTCAAGCTCTCTGCGGCCAGCGTGCCGTCCAAGCTAGAAATCTGACTGAGAAGCAACCGCAGGCATCTGGGTGCAGCTGTTGTGTCTGTTACCGCACAGCGACCAATGGCCCTGACTGCTTCCCTAACCAGCGCCTTGTCGGTTCCTCGGCTGAAGTGCTCAAGCTCGTTCAGAATAAGGCTTTTGACATGGAGCGGCGCGTGTGGGAAGATGAGAGTCAAAAGCTCCAGCTTGAGTTCCCAAATGGGCTGCGTATCCGTTGCACGCACAAGGAAATGCGAGGCATAGCGCACGAAATCGGCCGGTCTTGTAAGGCAGATGGACACGATGTTGAAGAGCGCAACCTGTTGGATATCCTGGGCGCCTCGTAGCAATGCTATCAATGGCCCGATGGCCGTTTTGACATACTCGGGCGTGCCTACTGCATCGTAGCAGCGTGCTACCGACACCACAACACCAGAGTTTCGTGACTGGAGGAGGGGCTTGATGCTGTCAAGGAGTAGCTCAAGATCATGATCCAAGACAACGACCTCCTGGCCCCCGGAGCCAGTCTTCGTGTTGGCGGTGGCGTTATCATGGTAGAAATCTTGCAGATCGGCCGCCTTGTCCTGGGCTTTTACGATTCGGGTTCGTCGAGGGAAGCATTTTCGTGCGTAAACAGTCATGAGTCGCAGTGTCGAAAGCTGGCTCCATTCATCCATGTCCACCACCATCTTGACCAACTGCTTGTAGTGCTTGTGTATCAAGTCCAGCCTTTCCGGGCAAATCTCGAGGAAGGCTGTAACGGCGGCACCGGCCACATAATATTGCTTGTCGCCCAAGAGTGTCGATAGGTATTCGAGGAGCGAGGGCATCTGGGAAGGGTCGAGTCTGTAACACTTGGGGATTGCCAAGGCAGCGGCTCGGCGCACGTAGGGGTTGATGTCTCCAGCGCCCTTCTTGATTGCCAACGACACAATCTGGCTGATAACAGGTACCCGTATGTTGGACATTGTTCGTAGAGCCAAGGCGCGCACTTGGGGGTTGGAATCGGAGAGGGACTTCTGGATGGTGTTGATGGAGAGCAGGGCAAGGTCGGGGTCCTCCTCGGCATGGTGAATCAGGTAGATGTAAACCAGCTTCTTGATCTCGATATTCGGAGAGGCGACGTTCTTGACGACGGAGGAGAAGAGAGGGTGTGTCTTTTGCGAGCGGTACATCATCTAGAAGGTAGGCGACCAAGCTGTTAGCGATGGCTCCCATGACCATCACCATGGCCGGGGTTAGTCAGGCGTACCGAGATGACCCGACGCAGACCGTCCAACACTTCTCGTTCATTGCGGCTATCGAGGAGCTTCTTGACCTGGACGCGATCGAGGGGTTTGGAGGAGCCACGGACGCTGCGGGCGGCCGAGGCGGCATCGAGGGTGAGCTCTCGGGCTGGAACAGACATGCATGCGCCTTGGTCAGTAGGAGGAAGGACATGGTGATAACCTCAATACGGCAGGGAGGAGACCAGCTTACCGCTCTCTAGCAGCGACGAGATCCTTGCTATTGATTCCATGATGGTGCAGTGGCTGTCGTTCAGCACACTGGGTTCTTTGTTCGGGGAGCGGGTGTGGGTGTGGGTTCCATTTGGTGATGATCAGTTGGAGTGGACAAAGTTAGGTACCTTACAATCCCGCTGAGCGCCCAGCAGTGGGGGTGAGCTGTGCACTGACGTGATGCACGGACGGTCGCTGAGGACCCTCCCAGCGTCCCACGCAGGTACCTTGCTGACCACCAAATCTCTCACCTACCCTCCACTTACATCTTCCATCCGAACGTAACGAAGCACACCACGGCACCTCATCTTTCCTCTTTACGGCTTCGACACACATAACCGCGAGTCATGACCCACGAGGCTTATTCTGTCTTGGGAGTTACCCAGAAATCAAACATCGAATGTGAGATGATGGACGCCTCTCAGTCCCAGCCTCAGTCTCAGTCTGGTTCTCAGCCTCTCTTCTACTCGCCCGCACTCCCCTCTGAGCTGCTGTGGTACATCCTCCACCACTGCAGTCATCCTACCACTTTGATTGTCTGCTCTAGCCGGCTGGAGTTTTCGATGGCGTTGGCTAGGGATATTAAACGAAGCCAAGAAGACGAGAAGCCCCAGGGCCGACAACAAGGACAACAGCAACAACAACAGGCACAAGGACAAGGAGAGAAAAAGACCTCCCTTCAAGCTGAACAAGACGAACACATACATAGCGACACAGCGAAAAATGATCGAGAGGAAGCCCAAGAGCCACAATCACAACCTCCACAGCCAAGTCAACAACAATCATCAGATAAGGCGCAGTCAATACCAGATGAACCCGCCAAAGCGACCAAAATAACCTCCAACCCCTGGGCCTCCCAACTCCTCGCCTCCCCCCTCTACCAAATCGCCGTCGCACGACACATCCGCACAGTCTTCACCCCCACCGTGTCCCACCTGCGCGCCTTTCTCTCTGTTTTCGAGACCAATACTAGTACTAGCAACAAGGTCTCTGCCCCTCCATCGACCTATGACTCCCCACCAAACCAGTCACATCCACAAACTCGACCTCAACAACAGTTATTAGTCTACGGCTTCCTATCCCTACACCGAGATTCAAGCGAGTGGAGCGTCCAAGGCTTGAATAACAGCGTTGCTGTGTTGCTGGAGGCCGGGAGGAGGGTTGGGTTGGGGGTTGGGGTTGTTGAGCCTGTTGTTGATCATGAGGCTGGGGTTGTGAAGGGTATGGATGGTTCACTTGGTGAGAAGATGCCGGTTGTGAACGGGAGTGCTTTGAGGGGTGTTGGGGCTGGGGATTTGCTGGAAAGAAGTGTTGCTGGGAAGACGGTGGATGTGAGAAGGGTGTTGGGTCGGTGGTTTCGGTTTGGGGTTGGAGAGTGGGAGAGGGAGAGGGAGAGGGAGAGGGAGAGGGAGAGGGAGAGGGAGAGGGAGAGGGAGAGGGAGAGGGAGAGGGAGAGGGAGAGGGAGAGGGAGAGGAAGAAGAGGGATAGTTTGAGGAGGTGATGGTGGTTTTGGTCATGGGAAAAAGGGGGGGATGTGAGGGCGAGAGGGGACAGTACACACAGCAACGGTGGAAACGAGTTATGCCTTCCGAAGAATAAAAGGGAAAAGCTACCATACCAAACCTTCCCAACCAACCGGGATATAAAACCAAAACGCCCTTCCATGGTATCCATGCATGCTCCAAGAAGCTCCTCATACGCCAAACAAAACTTGACTACTCCGCCGTGAACCCAACGCGGTGCGGTATACTGCACTTTAAACAAGAACAAGTGTGCGAACAAAGGGTATCAAAACGTATCAACCAACAAGACGCTCGCTCAGATGGCCTGTTCCATCTCGGTAATGTACAGCTTGATGTGTGCCTCCATCTTGAGGTACTCGTCGTGGGCGGCGTGGACTTCGTTCTCGATATTCTCTTTCAAGTCGAGCATCTAGTTGAAGACAAGACCTCTCTGGTTAGCATTTTTCGTCTTCTCTTCTTGTCCAGCACAGGGAAAAACATACCTTCTTCTCCGTCTGCTCGATCCTCACCTTCCTCCTCTCGATATCCTTGCCCTTCTCCGACCTCTCCTCCGTCAACTTCCTATGCACCGCCCTCAACTCCTCCATCTTCTCCTTGGCCTTCTGCGCCTTCTCCTGGCTCTGCGTCCGCAACTGCGCCGTGCGATCGGCCCACTTGGCCAATTGCCTCTTGAGCAGCGCCTCTGTGCGCTCCACCTCCCTGACGTTCGCTCCCCGCTCCGTAAGCGCGTCTCTTTGCCTTGCGTTCTTAACGTTTTCCTCCTCTTCCTTGGCCAGCTCGGTCGCAATCTCCTCTAGCAGCTTGATGCACGATGCCACGTCCGACGCCACCACGCTGAACGAGTCCGTTGACGTCTGGAGAGCTCTTGACCGCCTATCCAACGCATCAATATGTGCCTTGTCATTGTTCAACGTGTTGCTCAGCTCAGCCAGGCTAGCCTGTAACGCCGACGGGCTCTGCAGCACATAAGGCCGGAGTTTCGCGCTCTCCTGCTTGAGCGCAATCTTGGTAGCTGTCTTCTCCTCCAACTCGGCCGCCAGCTCTCCCTTCTTGGTCTTGGCCTCCTCCAGCCTCGCAGCCACCTTCTCCTGGCTTCGCCTTAGCTCCAGCAGCCGCTTCTTGAGCTCCTCATTGCGCACAGTCTTCTCCTGCACCAGCACCTCCATCGCCCTGCGATTGTGCCTCATCTCCTCCAGCTGCGCCTCCATGTTCTGGTTCTCCACATACAGCTGCTCGATGCGCGCCTTGGTCTGCTCGGCCTTGTTGCAATGCTCATCAATCACGCTCGTCTGGCTCTCGCGGAACCGGACAAAGTTGATGACATAGCTCAGCATCCTGACGAGCCGATCATGCGTCGGCTTGTAGAGATCATTGAAGCTGAAATCATTCACTCCGCAATCCAGCATCAGCCGCCTCAGCGAGACGTAAAACCCCAGCAAATTTCGTGTATCCGACGGCATCATGGCCTCGCCCAGCTCCGGGCCGCACACGTCCTCGGCGGCCGCGCGCATCGCGGGGTCGACCGTCTGGCGCGTTTTGTTCATCAGCAGCTCGCCGAACCACTCAAAGATCATCTGCACCTGGATCGGGTTGGGCTTCTGCAGGTCGGCCAGCGTGAAGGGGATGCCGAGCTCGTTGATGCAGCCGACGATTTCGCGGTCGGGCAGGCGCATGTTGGCGTACGCAGCCTCCTCCTCCTTTTTGCGCTGCCGCGATTGTTGCGGCTGCGGAGGCAGGATGGACATTCGTGGGTTGAAGGCCATTTTGGATGGCTGTGGTAGGGTAGGTATGCTGGGCACCAAAGGACTCGCGATGGGCTCGTGGTTCGTAGTTCGCTCGATGGTTTCGGAGATTTTTGTTTGTCGTCGTGGATGTCGCGTAAAAGATGACAACGGGTATCTCGTAAGGATGTTGAGGGGTGTTCCAAAAGGGTGGCTTGTCGGCGCGTGTCCAGACGCGTCGTTACACTTTGTCGCAACTTTTGGATGGGTTAAGGTGATGGATGGTTGATTGAAACCCATGTCATGGTGGGGTGGTTGCTCCAGAGACGCTACGGTGCGGCACGTGCTGTTTAGATGCATATTTGGCTGTATAGCGGTAACCCCGTAATACTTTTACGCTTTTGACGTCGATCATTTTCTTGTTTGCCTCTCCCTCTTCTCTTTTCCCCTCGTTCATCTTTTTCTGACTCTGACACTTTCAGTTTTCCGAACTCTCAAAATTGCCCCAAGTCTTCTGAAGCTCGTTTGAATTTTCCATCATATGTATCTGATATCTGTATTCATAGACCAGAAACCACACAACCCAAGCTTGGTTCCACCAACCTGAACAACACCAACACCAACTTCACTCCACGGCAGACCCCTCGAATCCCCCTCTTTGATTCGCCCCTTACAATACCGGTCATTCGGAACGCCTTTGCTTGGGTATCAACGTCCTGACCGGAATCTCCTATACAAAGGAAGAAATGAAACCCACCATGACCTCGAAAACGACGGTCCAACCATCTAACCAACTCGACACTTCAGCTCATTGGACATTCTCATCGGCCCTACAAGATATTATCAGACCGAACCGAACCGATAATCACCATCCCTCAAACGACAGATGACATGTGCTCTCTCAGATCCATTCTTGATCCCGTATCTTGGAACTGGAAAAGTTTAAAAGTTAAACCCGACCGCAGACATGGGCCTGGCTGCCTGGACATGATGGACATTAGGATATTAGGTAAGAATGATCTGCATCTTACATATACACGCGTGATCAAAACGGATACTCCCGACCGAAACTTTGGGTATTTTTCGGCGGGACGCTTATGGAAACATGAAGGGTAGGAGATCCGGAAGTTTATGCAAGTGCGCAGATCAGAGAACCGTTTGGGATGATTCCGAGTTTTTCGTGAAAAGAGCTTTTCCGTTGATCACAGCTCGATGTCAAGACGCTCGTTACCCAACACAATACCTTCTAGTCCGTTCCGTTTCTCGGAAGGAGCTGAGCCTAGAGAAGCTCAACTACCTATACAGGGAGTCAAGTCAAGGCTCGAAGCCAAAATCCCATGGAGGGATTCCCTCGTACAAGCAAGGCCAAGGCAGTCATCATGCAAGTCTATATTGCCTCCGAGGCGCAGAATCTCCGGTCCAGGATACAAAACCAACGACCGAGTGAAGCTCACCCGGTTCCTGCATTTCTTTGCAGCAGCGGAAGTAAAAGCAGTATCATCACTTTACGCTCGCATTCGCATTCTTGGAGTACTTCGTAATCCCCTTACATGTATCACGAAGACGAGGCCTCAACCACATCCTATAGCTGCTCTCATCCGTGCTTCCCGAGATCCATCACAGCAACACAACAACAGAGCCCGCATTCAACCTTTTTGTGAGCCGCTCAGGCAGTTATAAGTTCACTTCGGAAAGCATTACAGCACATACGACCATAGATGGTAGAAAACTCGGGATCCCGTCCGCTCTCCCATAGATAAGCTACCAATCGGAAGATTATCTATGGGAGTTTTTTTTTGTAGTTTTTAATAGGGGTTTTGATGGCTCAGCTACACCTCTACCGGGATATGAATGTTAGGGCGAGTACGTCGATCCTACAGAAAGTAGGAGAACAGAGGTTAGCGGCTGGGCACTTTTCTGTAAATGCTACGCTGCGGCAAAAGTCAAAAATCAACCTTTCATACCCCGGCAAGGGTGTAGAAACGCTAGCGTTTCCAGAAGCGTTTTCATCCTATCACTCACGCCAAGCGCGGCTAAGGCTATGAGCCAGGCTAGCACATTGAAAGTTAATTCTAAATTAGGCTTCGATACCATAGTTCTATGGGAGCACACGGTGACTAGATATCTCTTTTTTTTACAAGCTTCTTAGGTAAACTTGACTAACTTGGAGTGGACGTTTATACCTATTGTGCCCATTCAACACCGTCGCACACTTGAGTGAAGCTACATCTTTCAACTTCAGTGCATCGACAGCCGATACAAAATCCGGGCCGACGATTAGAAATACTCAAACATTATTCCCTTTGCCCTTACTGCAACATCCTTCAGCTACGCTCGCAGGACGATGGATTGGGGGCCGCCCTTCTCGCGATTAAAACGTCCCTACTAACACTACGAAGCATAAAAACCTGAGATATTTGGGCAGGCGAATTCGATTAGAACTTAAGAACCTAGGCTTATAGTAGACTCTATTGCGCAATAAATTACAAGTGTTATTCACTTTATCCTCTAGCGGCGGGGGCGTAAAGTTGTAGAACTCGTAGTCTTGTTCTAAGTTATTTAATACTAAAATAATATTGCTAGTATTATTACAAGTTAGATTATTTAACCTATGTAACTTAGTAAGGCGGGTTTGGCGGGTTTATTGAATTGAGCCACCTTCCTAATCGTACCCTAACTTATATAGATCCTACAAATTAGATAAGGCTTGCGTACATATAATTTTCTGTTAACGTGTGGCTAGTACTGTGCCTTGTAACTGCCCTGTACTACCCTGTAGTATAGTAGGCTGGTCACTGGGGAACTTAGTTTCTACAGAATGTGTTAGAATAACAGGGCTTGGCCATTGCGTTCTCAGCCTCGCCACCGTTCTTGGCTTCGCTACTATATTCTTGGCTTTGCTAACTTA